>ML779936.1:437911-458304 GCA_009831015.1 Picea engelmannii | reverse complement strand
TATATGTTATTTATTTGTTTTAAAATTGAGTAACTAAAATATATTATGAAATAATAGTTGGAGCATGTTCTCAACCTTGAAACTATTAGAATCAAATAAATTGTTGGTATTCTATGTGATTCTTTGGTGGATATTGAGACAAATTTTAAGCAATACGTTTTTTTATAAATATTGGTTTTGGAATTTTGCAAAACATTAATATTTTAATGGTATTTATAGTAAGTTTGTCTTGTATTTATTTGAAATAAATAACTGTGTATGAATTGTAGAGTTAATTGGAGTTTATATGGAATAGAAAACATTTTTTATTTGAGAATTTTATCTCAATACCATGGAACAATGATCATTAATATGATGCATTGTACTAGAGTGTAAGGCCCAGGGTGCTAAGCTTGGGTGCACACACTTCCACCACAAACTGAAATGAAGGAAATCGAGCAGGACGGATGCTCAATGCATTTGAAGAAATGAAGTCTTCATATATGGGGAGAGTTAGGGTTCCTTGGGCATGCGACGCACCAAGGGGTGAATCCACCCAAGATGCCTTGTGACACAAGTTAGGTGACAAAAGGTTTGATGAAGGGTTGAAGGTAAGACTTGGGTGCTCCACCAATGGACGATAATCGGCTAAGGCATGAGGGGGCACACTTAGGCAAGTCGTATCGACTCACCTAAAGGGAACCTCCACCCAAGATGATGAGTCAATTAGACAGATGGGGGTATATGTCAAGAATTCAATGGGTCAGTCAATTGATGGAATGAGACATTTGGTGGGTCGACTAGGAAATCCACCCAAATGCGCCCACATGAGTAGTCGACCCAACCTTGTGAAGGGGAACGACTTGATGAAACGATGAGTTAGCACACCCATGGGAACAAAGACGCGATGCTTGGCTAGGATCGATGCATATAAAGTCATAAGGGTGCACAACCAAAGGAGGATAAATTGGAAGGGAGAAAGAAGAGATATGTGGTTCTTAGGCAGGCTTACACAAAGAGGGGTGAGCTCCCTCAAGGAACCAAGTCGCTCCACATGGGAGGACTTGTGCTACCTTGAGGTGGATTCGATTGAAAAAGTTGGGCAAGCTTCTTTTGGGCTGATTTTGGGGAAGTCTAGAAATGCAATTATGATGGAGGAATGTGTGAGGTAGAACCAAAATTAGTGAAGTCTGTGGAAATGAAGAGACAACAAGTATATGGTTGAGGGAACATCTAAGGTGCATCATAGTATGTTGTAGATATAGTTGCAACAGAGAGTCTTGGTGCGACAAATCTATTTATGAGTGTCTCGGTGAGGTGAGGCGAGTCGTGTGACTCTGATGAATTTGAAAATTGAGCCGACAGTGCTCATATTGCAACTATTTTGCAGTAACAAAGACTTATCCGAGTTTTAGCCATGGGTCGTGCCACCCAAACTATTTCGATGTTTCTCTTGTTTGTTCCATTGTTGTTCTCTCAGATTCTCATGTTCATGGATGTATTCTTAAATATGACTAAGTGTTAAATTGTTAACAATTATCTAAGTATACAAAAGTTTCACTAGAGTAAGAGTGTGACTCACAGGTAGCCTAGAACAGAGTATGGCTATGCTATAGGTGAAGAGGCATAGTCTAGACGATGTGTCCTTGGTGTTTCCAAGTAGCCAAGAGAGAAACGACGTAGTTCCACATGCCCTCAAAAGGTGTACAATCGTAAGAAACAATGTGGAGACATGACAGATGGTATCAAAGTTATTTGTTGCAAATTTTGGAGAAGGGTTAGAGAGCTCTTCACCACTATCTCGACGATAGATAGCATCAGAGTCAATTCGTTGCAGATTTTGGAGAAGGGTTGGGGAGATATTCACCACTATCTCGATGATATATGGTATTAGAGAGATTTGGTGCTCTTTACCACTCTTGCAGTCAGAACAGTTGTGGTGGGGCACACTTGTTGAGAAGGTTTCTTTTTGTGAAGTCGGTTCATTGAGAATGTTCGTAGACTTGGTGAACCATTTGGTGGAGAGAAATGGTTCATTGCAAAATTTGCATCAAAATTGTGGCAAAGGTTTTGCTGACAGTGTGATGGAAGGTTGGCCTAGGTGCACACCTTGTCCAGACTGAGAGCAAAGTTTTTGGAAAAATCAAGCACTTGGACAGGGTGAGTGATCCAATAACTCATAGCAGAGTTCATCGTATAAATTGTCTCATAGTTGATCGCAGAGGCATACTTGCTTGGTTTGATGTGGGACTAAATTAAGTGTTGAACATGTTGTGCACACCTTGAGATAACATACATAGAGTTTATTGGGTGAACCAAGAAATTGGGTAAGGAAGATGAATGCAGGATTTGTCGCATGACTTGTTACATATCTTACTATAGAAGTGATCACATAAGTGAAACATAGAGGGTGATCGTAGAAGTAATTGTGAAGGAGAGAAGTTATGGGTTGAAGCTAGGTCAAGCACTTGGGTGTGTTGGACAACCTAGGGTGACCTAGAGAAGCTTTGCAATAGGTAGTTGGTTGGTCATGTTTCCATCATGATGTATTTGTGTCGTGCATCACCGAGAAAAACAATTGAGTTGAGTTGGGTTGTTCGGAGTAAGTTGACCGTTGCCTTCAGACGAGGTGACTTTTCATAGAGTTACAATAGTCAGTTAGTAGTATTATGACTTGATATTTTTGCAGTGGACACATGATGCCTTGAAGTGGAAGTAGTCGAGGTGTGGAAATGGAAAGACATTGGAGATGAGTTCGACCAATTGCATGCAAAGTTTTGGACTTAGATGGATTTCTGAATTGGATGGATGTACTCAGCCTTATATCACAGGGAAGGTCTTGCAGGTTTGTGGAGCTACATATGGTGATTGAGGGGAGTTCATGCAGAGAGTTAGTTGCTTGGGAAAGAGGAGGTCCAAGACAACAAACTTAGAACATGGTTGCAATGAAGGATTCCATTGGAAAGGTATGGTTGGTTTCAAGTTCTTGCATTTCCTAAGTGTTGCAATGAGTTCTTTGAAGGGAAATCAGATGACTTGGTGGTTCAATCTATTTATGTGATGAAAACTGACAGACTTAAGGGTGACCCAAGTGGTGCATATTTGAAGAAGTCTTGTAGTAGTTTGGGACACCTTGGTTGAGATAATGTGCGGAGAGCTTGAGATGACCTACTTGGATGAATATTGTGGTGGTCTTAGGAAATATTTGGATGTAGCCATGGAGGTGGCTTGAGGAATTTGCCTAATTATTTAATGAAGCGCATTGGATAGGCCATTGCGATGAAGTGAGAAGTGAAGTATGTTTGTGTCAAGTTGAGAGGATGGATGAGGCACCTTGGTGTTTGGTGCCTTATCTATATTCGTTGGGTAATACGATGACTTGACAGTCATGACGACAGTGCCATAATTTGGACGCTTGCAGAAGGTTCAAGGAAGTCCCGTTCTAGGAAATGGATGGATTCAACAAAGAAGTCAACCAAGAATTGTTGGTAATCAACCTAAATGGGAAGAACGTAGACCAAGTGACTTGGGTGGTGTTCACTCACCTTTGGTATGGTACATTGGATGAGGGGGAGCACACCTTGGTGACTTGCAATTGATTGTGTGATGACTCAAAGATCTAAGAGGGTCATTGGTTGGAGTTGATAGAAGTATTGGTGCAAACATACCTGAGGCATGGAAGTTCTTTGAGGTGACTCATTCTACTTGGAGTACTTTGGACAGTTCATTGGGATGATTAAAAAGTGAGGGCATGTTGGCTACACTCATCGTATATGTTGAGTTGCAGAGAGGTGACTTGACAAAAGGAGGCAAGTTGAGAACTTGCCTTCGTTTGGAGGATTGTGAAAACAAGAAGATTGCAGTTTGAAGACATTACTTGGGAATATGTGTCTCTCTTTCTTTGAGGTAGCATGGTTGAGGGTGAAGCCTAACCATTCAAAGGGATAGAGAGGTAGACGCAACAGTATGGCTAGGTGATGAGGTAGTGAGGCAAAGGAAATATAGACGTGCAGTTCATGGTGCAAATATTGGATAAATGTGTCATGAGGTGGACAGTGGAGTCAAGTTGTCACAGATAACTTTTTTGGGGGTGACTCCATAGTGTAGTAAGGTGAGGGGAGACCCTTCCTTGGTTTGATATTGTTGTGCAGATGGACCGAATTGCAAAAGGAAGTCAAAGTACGGATGCACTAGTAGGTTCAAAGTGCAACACTTAGACATTGTAGAGGACATCCTTGATGAAGACTAGACGATGGCAATGGTAGTGAGGCAAGGATGGACACTTTCCTTAGTCTTTGGAGTTGGATGGTGTGACAGAGAAGCATACATAAAATACTAAGTTTGGGCATGAAGATGCACATTTCAAGAACTGGACATGACAGTTGGAATAGATACCCAACCAGTGTAGGACTTGATGCATGTAGTGTTCAGAGATGTGGCAGAGTTGGTTGAAGTATGATCACAACATAGAGTCATAAGGAGTTCAACACTTGGACATTTTTGAATTTTTGGTTGAGGTTGCAACAATAGTTGAGGCAACAACAACAATAGCAAAATGGAGAGTGATTGTCATAGCAGGACACTGGCAACTTAGACTTTGCAGACATAGTTGCGGAGGAGATGCCTTTCCATCATAGCAGACAGTTCCTGGGCACCAATCCTAGGTGTGCACACTTCTGCCACATACTAAAATGAAGGAAATTGGGTAGGAATGACACTCATTACATTTGGAGAAATGAATTCTTCATAAATGGGGAGAGTTGGGGTTCCTTGGGCATGTGACACACCAAGGGTAAAATCCACTCAAGATGTCTTGTGAGACAAGTCAAACGATGGATGGTTTGATGAAGGGTTGAAGGAAAGACTTGGGTGCTCCACCAATGAAGGGAAATCGACTAAGTAATTAGGGGGCATAGTTAGGCGAGTCAACTCAACTCACCTAAAGTGTGTGCACACCCAAGACGATGAGTCGGTTAGACATATGGGGGTGTAGGCCAAGAGTTTGGTGGGTTGGGTAGATGACAAAACAAGACTTTTAGTGGGTAATCTGGGCAAGATGCTCGAATGTGCCCACATGAAGAGTCAACTCAACCTTACGAAGGGGTGCGACTTGGTGAATCGACGAGTCGTCTCACACATGGGAATAAAGATGCAACACTTGGATAGGATCGATGCCTATAAAGGAACAAGGGTGCATAATCAAATGAGGAAATCTTGGAAAGGAGAAAGAAGAGCTATGTGGTTTTGAGGCAAGATTAGACGAAAGAGGCTGAGCTCCCTCAAAGATCCAAGTCACTCCACATGGGATGAATTATGTTCTCTTGAGGTGGATTCAGTTAACAGAGTTGGGAGAGCTTCTTTTGGGCCGATTTTGGGGAAGTATGGAAACATAGGTCTATTGGAGGCATGTGTGAGGCAGAACCAAAATCTATGAAGTATATGGAAATGAAGAGACAACGAGTCTACAGTTGAGGGCACATCTAAGGTGCACTGCAGGACATTTCATAGATGGTTGCGACATAGAGTCTTGGTGTGATGAGTTTGTTTATGAGTGTCTTGGTGAGGTGAGGCGAGTCGTGTGACTCTGTCGAATTTGAAAACTAAGCTAGTAGTGCTCATATTGTAATTGTTTCACAATAACAAAGACTTAGTTGGGTGTTAGGCACGGTTCATGTCGCTCGCATTATTTCTATGTTTCTCTTATTTGTTCTATTGTTGTACTCTTGGCTTCTCATGTTCATGGATGTATGCTTAAATATGACTAAGTGTTAAATTGTTAGTAATTGTCTAACTATACAAGAGTTGCACTAGAGTAGGATTGTGACTCATCGATAGCCTAGAATGGAGTATGAGTACACTCTAAGTGAAAAGACATAGTTCAGATGAAGTATCCTTGGTGTTTCCAAACAACCAAGTGAAAAATTTCGTTATGTCGCACGCCCTCAAAAGATGTACAATAGTAAAACACACTATAAAAACATGACATAGAACATATTATAACAACCAAATCAATCACAATTAAACTATAACACATACTTCTCAATACAATCATTGATATGGTACATTATACTAAAACATATTATAACAACCAAAACAATCATAATGAAAGCAATACTTCTAACCTAATCAATATTACTCATATCACATTGAATTAGTATCCATATTTACATCAAATTTACATACTTTTAATACTTGCTTTCAAAAGTGATAATATTAATCAACCAAGTCCTCACAATGTGATGGAACTCAATACTCTACAAACATATCATATAACCTTTTTGAAGTGTGTAACAATATAATAAAAAAAATATTTTATGTGTAAAACAAGGACAACCTATCATATAACCTTTTTGAAGTGTGTAACAATATAATAAAAAAATTATTTTATGTGTAAAACAAGGACAACAAGAACATCACACTATATATTACTTGCCTTTTAGGTTTGTAGATTGAATTTTAAACAAAGCATAGACAAAATCTCCAAGTCTAACAAGTATAATTGTCCCATATTAATGGCTTTGTTTCACATCAATCTATCAAGATGGAATGTATCTCAATATTCATAACCCTTATTTTTTTAAATAATCCTTATTTTTTTTAAATAATTAATTTTTTTAATTAAATTTATATAATATAATAATTGTGAGATAATAATTTTTAACTAAATATAATAATAATAAATAATAATAATATTTTTTTAAATAAAAAAATCAATATAATGAGTTATCACTCAAACCTTCCCTTTCTTGTGATAAAGTTGTAAATATAAGTTTTCGAAACTTTTACTTTATTGTGATAAAGTCCTCCTAAAACATAAGTAAGAAAGAACTTGAAGGAAGATTAACATGAAAATAGACGCAAACAAATGTGTAAACCTTTACGAAATAAAATAATTCCACCAACAGAACTTGTGGGGGCATGTTATCTGCCAAACTCACATCTTACATGGATACAACACAACAAGGTAGTGAACACCATAATCAAAACATTGTAACGTGCTTTATCTAGTAAAGTTTGGAGTGTCTCGTACAATTTTTTTATATTTTTAATATGATAATAGTAATCATTCAATTTAAATAAAAATAATCACTTCATTATTTTTAACTAATTAAATAAGTATGACGATAACATTAAATCACAAATTAAAGTGATGATTAGGTGTGTTAAATATTTTAATTTGACCATTCCTATTAAAACAAGATAAAAATAGTCATGTAATTGTAATCACTCAATATAAAATTAGATATTTCAAATTTTATAAATTAAAAAAAAAAATGTTTTTACAAAAATTAAAATTAATAAAAAAAATTAAGAATTTTTTAAATTCTTATGCATTTTCAAACAATTAATTGAAAGTCAATATTGTTTAATCAAAAAGTAATTACAATATACATTGTTTAGCAGGTATAACAAGAATGTCTCATGTCGACTATCCAAGTTACAAAAACATACATATGTTAATATATTAAGTCAAAATGCATGTGAAATAAACATCTCGCACAAGCATGGGTAAGATTATGAAGAGAATATAAGGGTGACATGTGTGGGGGATAATTAATGGTCCCAATGGAAAATTGCTCTTACATTCTGCATGGGGTCTTGGATGCACATCAAATAATCAAGCAAAATCCATAGCAAATAAAACTTATCAATGCAAACAAAGATTCAGACATCATTGTTATAGGAGATTTGGAATTGACTATCAAAGGTCTGCGCAGGCTCAATAAATGCACTCATCCCAATTTATAAAGGATCTATCAAAGGATTCAAACCAAGGAGCACAATTTCCACTTAGTAGAATACTACCATATTCTTCGTCATCAGAATGGTGAGACAAACTCATTAGCCAAGGAAGCTAGAAAATCAAAGCAAGGTCTTCTAAGGTCCAATGGAAACTTATCCATCCACCATTTACCTTAGTTTTATGCAGTATCAAAAAAATTATTTGGTCGATGGGATCTTTTATCTCATAATCATTGAGTTCATGCATATGGGCAGTCTTCTTGCCTCCACTTCTCCTCTTGCTAGAATGCAACGAGGCAGTTGGCACATGTCTTATTGTTCTCCAGTGCCAACCCTTATTTGGCATGTGGCTCCCTCCTCGCCCGCATATGGTATTTTCCCTCTGTATTTCGTCATCCTGCGCTATTAGAGAAGTTTCAATTGTTCTTTTGTGCACTCGTGCATGGGTACTCACCTGTTGATCCTTGTTCAGGTCTCATGACATCTTGGTTCGTTGTCCTTCAGGTACATCTCCCTTTGTCCCATCGTGTACCCACACATCGGAGACTTCCTGCAATAATTAAAGCTCTCATTTGGCTCGGCCTTCAGCCCATTCAGATGTTTGTTGTGCATGTGGATTTCCTCTCATTACCTCCAGTTCTTGAGTGTTATTCCCCTATGTTCTTGCATTCATGATGCCTCTACACATCTTTGCACACAAGCTCCTATGTGGCATTGAAGCCAACCATTCTTCCATTGTTCCTCCTGCGAATTGGAAAATTTGAAGGGGAGTATATGGCTACAACAACAAGAATTGTCTACCTTGTGTGAATCAAATGCACAATTGGAGAAATCGATCCAGGAAAATGAGCAAAAGAGGGACAATAAAATGGCAATCATTCAGAGGAAAGTTAACAAACATTCAGATCAATTTCGCTCTCACAGCAAGGTAATCTGAGAGGCAATGCAAAGCCAAAACCAATAGCAGCCATCGATCTCTTATGTTGGCTCCCATGCTTTGTGTGAAGTCAACCAAGATCTGCAATATCAACTACACTGCATCAAGAATGAAGACCCTCTGACGGAGGTGGACACAGCCCTAAAGCTCAAATAATTCCAGGTTTCATGCTTTGCAAAATAATCTTTTGTTATACTATTATGTCTTAGTACAACCTGGAAATATGAAATATTTTTTTATCTAAAATATCAGACATAAAAAAAACAAGGTTGGCCTTCTCTCATATCTTATTGGAAGCCTGTTTGAAGCTTGGAAATTTTTGTAAACTTTAGTTGTTTCAACATTAATACAATCCCATTTTATAATATAATCCTATTCATCTTTGTAAAAAAAATTAAAGATTATAAAGAACATATATAAATTTTTTCAATTAATGAAATTGATTGCACATATGGGAATCTATGGACAAGTTCAAAACATGAATGAGATTCTACCACCAAGTTGCTTGTGTCTTTGTAAGATGAATGGGGACCCTACCACCTAGGAGTTTTTACCCATTCACAAAATAAAGCAACACTTTTAGTTAAATGAAGAAGGATATTCATCACATTCCATTAATAATAGAGGACTTGAATCAAACACAGACAAATAATGAAAAAGAAGTTGTATGAGCCATAAGAAGTTGTATCATCAATTGAAAACACAAATGAAAGGGGCCTGTGTACAGATCAAACAAAGAGACTAATAATTGAAAAGGAGATGTCATGTCACAAAGAGACTAATAATTGAAAAGGAGAGGCTTAGTACAATATGCAATTCTTTCGATGTGATCCCACTGTTCCCCACATAATCATGACTCTTACATCCCTGACTGAAACACGTGGTATAAACTTTAATTAGCAAGTGTTTTTAAAACAATAAAATTCCATGGAGGGGACAATATCATGTGAAAAACATGTTAAGCTAGGTAGAGAACTACTTGTAATAATTCAATTATCTCACTAATATTCAGAAATTCGATTATTAGATTTAATTTGTGATGTTCTCGTCGATCGAAGCTCAAAATCACTGCATAGGAGGCTGCCCATTAGTAAAAATTCTATATGCATCTAGATGTACTTTTAATCCGAGAAAAAAAGGCCAAGTAAGGTATGGGTTCTATCTTTATATTGTTTGTAAATATTACATCCAAGAGAGAAAGAACACACTTTTTCTGACACAACACGATGAATGAATTGGATTGGCTTTATCGTTTACCTCTCTCACATAATACTATTAAGTCACATAATACATGGTTGGAAATTGCACTTAATGGGGAATGTGTTGTCATCATGATATTTTTTGTTTTTTCTTGATAATCATTCATAATATCATTGTAGTAATGCTTGCCAATTTATATGAAATTTTAGTTGTTCTCAATTTCAAGTTAGTACTCTTCTCCATACTCCTTTCTTTCATTGTCCTAATAGTTCTCCCATACCATTTTCCTTCATTTTCCCAACATTCCTTCCACTGCATTATAACTATATGAATGAATGATGGATGAGACATAGATATAGTTGAAAGAAATAAGTTTGCATCACCTATTTGTTGAAATATCAAATGTATATTATAAAGATGACAATTAAAACACAATCCTACAGATACACAACTACACAAACAAACTTGTTGGTGGGACAAAATAAATAAGGTTTTTGTTTGTTATGTCATCAACATTTTACCAAGAATGTTTATATGAATACTTTTTTCAATGGAATGCACGTCTTAAGAAAACCCTCCGGGCACTTCCTGATTCAAATTGGATCTTTGTCAAACCGCTTGTAAATCTCATAATAAGAATGTCCTTGTTTTTTTTCTTGTCTTTTTTGGAAAAATTGGAAGGGGAAACAAACCATTGGTGATAGTTGGCATTTCAAAGGTAGCCCATTAAAACTAAAGGTTATAGTGAAAAAGAAGAGGAAGGGGAGATGCAAGGAGAACGTGGGAGGGTTATAGTAGAATTGAGAGCTCGAAGAGGACAACCTTCTTGAATATTGATGGAAAAATGAGTCAAGGAGCCAGTCCATGATGAGGAAAGGTGTCTGGGGGATTTGTACAATCATCTTAGGGAAGAGTGCAATTAAAGCAAACAAGAGAAAGAGAGGAAATTTGTATGGGTAGACGGGGAAGAATTAGACATTCACGTTTTTACATGCATATTTTTGGACAACAAGAGAGTGGGGAGTGCTAAAGCTTGAAGGAAGCCATAATGGAAATATTTTGGTAGTTGTTTGGAGATATAATTTTATGGAAAAAGAGTTTGTGGGCCTATGAACAACATTTTGCTAAAAAATTGTCAAGAGAAGCAGCTATTTTGTTGGTGTATGAATTCATGTGGTAGTTGTAGAATTCATGAGGTCCCAACAGAGAGATTTTTTGTCCAACTTGTGATGGAAGCCCTAGATGGGAGTGGGAAGGCCTTACAGATCGTGAGCAGTGAAGGGGGATCCTATCCCTTGGGTTGTGCAGATTGTGGGGAAGAGACCTGGTGGATTGGAATTGGCTGCAGGAAATTGACTGTTGAGAGGGGGACATCATTCAACCTTAGGGACCATCATCTCTTGTGGATTCATATCCCTAGCTCGACAGTGACTTTCTATTAAGAATTCAAACAAGAAGTCTATGGATGGGAGGAGTGTTCATCCTTTGTAGTGGGTTACATATTTTATAAGATAAGTGTTCTTATTTCCTATGCTTATGTATTTTAAATGTTTATATAGTTGTTGTGAATTTTACTTTGAGATATTTTTGGTTATTACTGCATGTTGTGAGTAGACTGATGTGTGCAAATATCTAGTTATGTTGTTAAATGTGTTTATTTATAGTTGTGTATGTTTAAATACATGCATTTATGTTTTTATAATTAGAATGGATTGTTGCATAAGATTGAATGCCATGTTGTTCATAATTGTGCATTTAAATGTACCTAGTAGTCAATTTTAGTAGTAATAGTAACGAGGTTCCATCTCAGGGCTTGAATCACCGCGTGTGCAAAGCAATAGTTACCACACACGGTACAAGGCCTATTGTGCATGTGGTTTGTCTCAAGGAGGACTTGGAATTGTTACAGTTTGGTATCCAAAATTTTATTGGGTCATTTTAGTAGTGGTGTGACCCGGCTTGGGGTTGGGTATCATATAGAGTGGTATTAGAGATTTTGGTTCAACATTGGACTTATATGGGCCATAGATCGACATGAAGTTGGTAAATTTGTCATCTCAACATTTGGGTTGTGTCGAATTTGGGGAAAATGGTAAAACCTGAGTGAAATCCCCAAATTTTTATGCAAATTCAAGTCAGAATTGCACTCGGAATAATTGTTATGATGGTCATTTCGACTCCCAAGCGACTGAATTGGCTTAGTAGGAAAGTTGGGAATTTCCAAGATGGTTGCGAACTAGAAATATGGAAAATCAAGCAAGTGAAGAAAGGACTTATGCGCGTTGAATATTAGTGCATGGTATAAAAGTTGTGTGTGCTAAATATTTGTGTGGTATAAAAAGCACATTGAATATTGGTGCACTCTTAATATTGGTGCATACTATAAAAGTTATGCACGTTGAATATTGGTGTGTGGTATAAAATTTGTGCGCACTAAATAATGGTGCATGTGTGGTATAAAAGTTGTGCATGCTAAATATTGATGCACGGTCGAAAGGTGATGTGCGTTGGATATTTTTGCGTGGTATAAAGTTGTGTGCATTGAGTATTGGTGCACGGTACAAAAATTGTGTGCATTGGATATGGGTGAGGGGTGAAAACGTTGCACGTAATGAATATTTGTGTGTAGTGTAATAATTGTGCCCAGTGAATATTGTCATGGGATACATGCGTTAAATCTTGGAATTGCATGTGTAGAACTTTCACGCATTGAATATTGGTCCATAATACATAAGTAGTGTGTGCGTGAGCTTCAATAAGGAAAAAGAAAATGAGTAAAGAGTAAGGAAAGTCATTAATGATACGCGCAGGTTGATTCAACAGTATGTTACTGCAGTAAACTAGTGATTTTCCATGAGAATTTTGTAGTTTTGAAGGTCATAAACTTGCAGCGCGATTTGAGGGTCTGAATGACATTTTTAGGCAGTAAAAAGTTACAAAAATAGGGTGTATGTGTACCAAGGGTGTATGTGTATCAAGGTCAGAAAGAAACCCAAGTATGTCTCCTATTAGATGCCAGAGGAGGAGGCATGTGTTAGATATCTTGTAAGGGGAGCTCATAAAGATCAAGCCACCATCATTTAATGGAGAAAATAGGAAGGGAGAAGATGCAGAAGCATGGTTTCTTGGAATGAGGAAATATTTCCAATTTCATGATTACTCATCAAATGAAAAATACAGAATCACAGTCTACCATCTCCAAGGAAATGCATCTACGTGGTGGGATCGACTTAAGCATCTTAAGCACCTTGACGAGAAGAAAATTTCTTGGAAGCAGTTTAAGAAATATTTCCAATAACAATACTTGTCAGAGCAATATTATGAAAAAAAGATGCAATAATTCTTTGAACTCAAACTTGGGAACATGACCATGGATGAATATGACTCTAAATGAGATAAAATTCTTGAAACTTCTCTAGTATGTGAGCTTCATCAAGGATGAGAAGGTCAAAATTTAGAGGTTCTTGAGTGGATTTCCATCAGGCTTCTACAAGGATAAAATTTAGTTTGATGAGCCTAGGGAATTAGAAGAAGCCATAACAAAGGATAAGTATTTGTATGAGCATAACAGAGGAAATACATCTTTCCAAAAGGATTTGGATGATAAAAAGAAAGGAAATATGGATCAAAGGAAGAAAGGATTCGAGCCACCTTTCTTCAGGAATAGTTCTCAAGCACCTCAACAAGGGAATCCATCTCAAGGTGATCAGAAAATGACAGATTCCTTGGGAAAGAGGCCAAGACAACAACCCATATAATGTTGGGGATGTGAAGGAGATCACATGTACAAATATTGTCCTCACCGAGGAGATAAGATGAGGATTATGGATAACATAAAGAAGACGGAGACAGTAGAGGACGTGGGCAGAAGCATGCCAAGGATCTATGTAGTCTTGGGCAATAGACAAGCAGACTATCAATCCCACATGATTGAAGTGGAAGGAAATATTGATAATCAGTGGTAAGACACCCAACCCCCTAAGTACTTTTTAAGGTATGGGGTATTAAAATTTTGCCTTCTCTTGTCGATCTCAATAACTCTCTTTTCAAGGGTGCCATCATCTTCTACTCATCATCATCTATCCATGATATCAAAATTGCCTCAATCATAGACTCTATATCGATAGTTATGCCCCATTAATAATTTTACTAAGAATAATAAGCTTGTACACTGTCACGTGACAGGTGACATGGCATTACACGAAGCGACTACGTGTCATCATACGTGGTAAGTATGTGGCATGGTAGGGCTATGTGCCACTGGACAAGTGCAACATTGTTGGCCCTCAACCAAGTTTTGTAGAAACATTGGTCATGTTTGATCATTTTTGGGACTTTGACAGGCTGGTTGAAGACGAACCGCCCAGGCGAAGAAGATATCATGGGATATCTCCCTTTTTGTGGGCTTTTTGGGTTGTAGGGTTTATGTAATGGGTATGTGATGTCGGCCCATGGGTCTTACCCATGTGTAGGCCTTTTTTGTAATGTATAAATAAGTAGCTAGGCGATGTAAGTAAGCAGTGCTAAGTGCTAGAGTTCAATCTATGTGATTGTAAAGGCCGATGGCTTAGTGCTAATGTTATCTATGTGCAAGAATATGTGTTAAGGCTTGCAGAGCTAAGTGCAAGCATTTTGTAAGTGCTTTGTCCACAGACTGTGTAAGGTTTTGTGCTTTGACTTAACTCGGGGAAGGAGGATCTGGCAAGGTGGGCGCAGATGTCCTGTCCTATGCGGAGTTGGCTTTGTGGCTTGGTGCCTGTCAGGAGATTGAAGAGACTAATAAAGAAGAAGAAGAGTTGGTGGGCATAGCCCCACACTGGGGTGAACCACGTATATCCTGTGTTATTGTGCTTTGTGCTATATTGTCCTTGTATTTGCTTAGTGCACTGTTATGATAGATAGATCTATGAATTCTTAGTGCTTTATGATGTGAATGAATGCTAGATTTGCTTTGATGCTATGTGATGAATGGTTAGATGTGCTTATATCTTGATTAATACTGCATTATTATAGGTTTAGCTTGCGATGTGAATAAGGGTTAAAGACTAATGAATGTTAATTGCTAAGTGCCCTGTTAAGTATTGTGATCGTATATCTGTGTCCCAACTAGGTTGTAGACACTTGAGTCCTGCAACCCCCCTGCCTCTACCTTGGGTGAGACTTCATCTTCTTCGCAGGTTTTGTCAAAAGGGACAGTATTTAGGGTTTTGTTGGTGTGTTGTTGAAGAGTTGAACCCTGGGTATACCCCTATGCCAACAAATGGATCCGTTGTCAGGACCTGAAACTGTGATTGCTAGGAACTGAAGAAAAGAAAAATCTATGTGCGTAGATCTGTTGTTGTAGTGCACATTATTCTACTTGAATTGTGATGCTCTGTGCTAAGAAGGGAACCGGATCTGAAGAAAAGAGGTAAGATCTTAAAGCTTTGTGCTCTGGTAAAGGTAAGATAAGTGGAAATTTTTGATAGATCTTGAATCTAGGTATGTTTGATAGATCTTGTCGTAATCTGAAAACTAGGGCACAACTAGAAGAAAGAGTTGATATGAATAAATTTGATAGAGTTAGTGAAAGATATGTTATTCTTATGCATAGAAATAATTTTTGGACTAATAAGTGGATGCAGAAACCTAGAAAGCATTTTTGCAAATTGCAGGTCCATCACTGTGATCCCAGTGCGTAGTACAAGAAAGGTTGGGGATCGTTTAAGAGGAAAAGAGGATTGACACTATGTTATAACTATAGAAAATTGGGACATCTTGCTAATGAATGCCCTAGTGTAGGTCCTACTTGCCTTTGTTGTAAGGCTATTGGACATGAGGTTTTGGATTTCCCTAGAATGATTGCTAAAGTTGAGAAGATGAACATGGGACAAGAAAACTATGAAGAAGGACAAGAAACTAAGGATATGCTAGAGAACCAGAAAGAATCAAAGACTATATTATTGCAGATAAAAGAAACATTGAATGATCACAGAGACATCAGTTTACTAGAGATCTTAAAAGAAAAGCAGTGCATAGAAACAAGAATAGGAGACTTCGACATAGACTGTGTATTAGATGAGGAAACACAGGTGAATCTTATGCCAGAAAGTAGTTGGGAAATTTTTGGAAAGCCAACTATGATTCCTTCATTGGGAAGGATAGGATTGTTTAAAGGAAAGATGATAACCCTACGTGGAACACTTACTCATGTACCTATGATTGCTCATGTACCTATGATTGCTCATGGAGCATCGACTAAAGAAGAATTTGAGGTCGTTAAATTTGTTGAGAATAGCACTCCTTTTGCACTTATCATGTTAGGAAAGCCCTGGATTGAGAAAGATCATATCCGAAGGAAAGAAGAAGAGGAAGCCATAGAACAGAGAAAAACAAGAATTAAGGGACTTCATAGCCAAGAAAATAGAATGACTAGGAGAAGAACAAGAGGACAAGTTGAAGCAACTAAGGGCTAGAGAATTAGCTGTTGAGGTTGAAAGAACGCAAGAAGGCTTCAAGAACCTATCCATGCGGGAGAGAAGAGCACCTACCCCAGAAATAGTAAGAGAAGAAGTATTACCCTCGAACCCTATGAAAGACCCTTAGCAGTGTGAATTTACTATGATAAAAGAAGATAAGAACAAGAATGGAAAGAGGAATCCAGATACTCAGATCACAGGAAAGAAGGCCAGAAATCTTAGTAAGAAGAAGGAAAAGTTAGAAAAATTGCGGGAGGTTCCAGAGAGGACTTCGCAGAAGGAAGGCTTGCAGAACTTGAACCTCGTCGGAATAGCAAAACAATGCAGACTAGCACTTCGACTCGGTGAAGCTCTATGACTATTGGAGGCATCCTGACTGTTAGAATGACACTCTAGAATGGATAGAAACATAGTTATTGCTGAAAATATCGCCATTAGACTGTTGGGACCATGCCATAACAGATGGAATCGTATTTATTGAGGCATTCCTTCCCGTTGGAGGAGTCTTTTATGACGTTGTTTATTTAATCCGTCGAATGCCTCACTAGGGACACTTTTGCAAATTATGATTATCCAAGCTAACAAAGAAATGATTGCTATCGCGTTGTTCTTTTGAGACCTCACCACCCATTTTTCTTACCTTAAGTATCCATTCGCCTACCTGAGATATTTGATCACGAGCGTGCATGTCAGGCGACCTTAGTGCAGTAGAGAAATCCGTAGAAGAGATTTTGATAAACCTTATGGCTGAGAAGGTCATGTCCATAGGGTACATGCCTCATCAACGAGAGGATTGCAAGCATCCCCCTCGACTAGACGTCAATCTAGGCCATCCCAAACCATGATGGAGAAAAGAAGCAAGCACTACGACGACCTGGAAAACGTGAAGCTCATCCTGTCAGTCTTGCCGACTACATCCCACCTATGGCTAGCATGGTTAGTCGTGAAAACGTCCAAAGAGATTTTGAGTACACACTCATCACTGCGTACCTCCCGAAAGGGATACGCGCAGTCGGACCGCAGTTGGGATTGATCCCTGATCTTAAGATCAACGATTTCAACCTGGGAAATAGGAATAATTATGCGTTTCTCGCATCGCATAGGTACTTGAAAAAGATGATTGGGAAGAAGCCGAAGATAGTTCCCCAGCCATGGATTAAGGAGATCGCGAGGTCCATCATCCTTAACATGATGAAAATACCCCACTTAGGCAGACATCGAGAGGTTAATGCGTGCGTTAAAATCCTCTTTTCGTGCTACCATGGAGGCTATCTATGGTTATATAGGTGTGTGATTGTGGATCCGGCGTTGATCCACATGATCACTGGATTGATCATGCAAGGACCAAACCCTCATAAATTCTAGTGCAATGTATAAAGGAAACTTACAGCGATGTGGAGAAGGGTAAGCAAGGCTACAAGGTATCCTCCATCCAATATGGAGCAGTGCACCTAGCCTGTTAGTTGATCGTTGGTAATCTTGTTAGGAAGAACAAACCAACGCAAGTTACAGGGTTTGTCATCGACCTTGCAGGGAAGTGAGTTGAGGGCATGCAGATGAACTGGGTGAGCTACCTCGTTAATGAGTTGGAGAAGCACTGCCACGAAGCATAGGACCAAGGTTACGAGTTCCATTTTAGCTGGTTACTAATTCTCATAGCATTTTTCGCTTGGGAGATGCCGGAGGGAGCGACATTCCCGGAAGTCGAGCCATCAGAACCACTGGTCACGAGGTTCACCACCTTGTGGTATTCAAGCGATATGGAAAAGTAGTGGAAATCAAACATGATGTTTCACACTTACTACCTACAACTCACGCAAGCCATTGAGCCATTTCCCTAAATGACTCGAACACCTTGCATACTTACATACCACTAGTGAAGTTCCACGCAGACCACCACTTCATTTACATCACTGTGCGTAGCGATGAAAGCAAGGAGGAGCCACAGTCATATTATAAATTTACTGATGAAGACATGGAGGAGATAACCAAGGAATGGTCGGTTGAATTCCTTGTACCAGTCAAATAGACAGAGCTCTTTGACCTTGACATCATCGAAAGTCCTTTGGTCACCCGAGAAGAGTATGATGGACCGAGTAGCGCTAAGAAGAAGAAGAAGAAGGAAGAAATGAAGAAGATAAACAATGCATCAGAGGAAATTGGGTCTGATTCACCTAGAGGAGGAGAAGGTGACAAAGTAAACCAAGAAGAGGAAGGAGCAGAAGACAAGCAGGAAAAGGGTGAAGTAACATTGTTGAAGGATCCCCTTACAGAGGCCGTGACATAAAAGAAAAGGAAGGTTTCTCCAAATATACCCTCAATGAAGAAGAATTCACGAGCCAATAAGCCTCAGTCACAAAATGTGCTCACAGTTGATTATATTGACCTCATCATCGCATCTGTAGCAGATACTTCGGAGGATATTTCACAGCGAAACAAAGCAAAGAAGGAAACAATGTACGACAGAATCAATGTGAGCTGAAAGGGGTACAACAAGATCTCTACTCAAGTCGCATAGTGTCTACTACGTCATCCTCATCAGAAGGTGCAGAATTGGGGGATGAGCCCACCCAATTGTGAAGGATAGCAGATGCAATAGAGGCTTGCCTTCATCGATTATAGGTGGAAAAAGAACAGTACATAGAGGCCTTGCAGCAAGCACAAGAGGAAGCCCTAGAGCAACGTCGAGTTGCGTAGCAAGAGAAATATGACCTTAGAGAAAAGTTTGAAGAGGATAGAGAGAAGATTCAGAGAGAAAAAGACCAGATGCTTGTGAAGCATATTGGATTTAAAGAGGCAGTCACTAGAGAACTTCGCTCTATGCCAGGATTGGCACAGATGGAAGAAGAGAAAACTGAGAGACAAGTGGGGAAGCTCGCTGAGGCCATTCAGTAGCTTCAAGAAAGGGTAGCAGAGCTAGAACTTCAAGCAGTGTCGAGCACCCTACAAGAAGTGTGGGATTAGAGGGAAGAAACTGCCAGGAGCACAGTCGAAAAAATCAAGGAGTTGGCTTCAGAATGCAAGCAACTGAATGCCTGAAGTGCGCAGACCTATGAGAAACTTGAAGAGGACCTGGAACTTAGAACATTGGAAGCACATCTCTAGGAAGTGAAGCAACAGGCATCGACAGTGCAAGCACAATTGAAGTTGCTTACAGTAATGGAGAAGATGAAAAGGTCACAGGAGATGCGCGCAGTTCAACAGTAGGTCACTTCCATCCAGATCAAAGTGATGGAGGTGACACAATGACTCCAGCCGATGCAAGATGAAGCCTGCACCCTCTTTGAAGAGATAAAGGGACAAGGATCACAATTGGAGCAGGTGGTCTCCTCAGTGGAACAACGCCTGGAAGGGCCTGTCACCGAGAAAGTTATTCAGGAGTTAACCAAGCAGGAAGTTGGATTACTGAGAGGGGGGGGGTGAATTAGTAATGGCGTAATTATAATCCTTTTTCTTCAAATGTTATATCAATGTAGAATTATTATCCAATAATGAGCAGTAAGAAATAAACATTCACACACATACACAGTACACCAGTGTTTTATGTGGAAACCCAAATCGGGAGAAAACCACAGAATGTTTTTTCTTATATGTCTTGAAGGATTACATACATTGGAAGCACCAACTTCCTTTATTTTCTAGCTGCAATTGGAAGGAGGCTCCAACCCCCTAGTTTCTCAGGCTACAACCTGAGGGAAGATCCAACTCCCCAATTCTCTGGCTACAACTAGAAGGAGGCTACAACCCCCAATCTTCTCTAGCTACAACTAGAAGGTGGCTACAACCACCTCTCCTTTCCCCATCCTGTCACCCTGAAGTAGAAGTAGAATGATGGAACCACTTTCACACTATCACTGTGAGATATACCCATGTAAACTTGTACCAATACATATGAACCATGCATCAACCATGCATCAACCTGTACCTCAACCTGTAATCAACCTATACCATAAACAAGTGCATCAACCATGCACCAACCTGTAATCAACATGTACCATAAACAAGTGCATAAACCATGCACCAACCTGTAATCAACCTGTACCATAAACAAGTGCATCCAACCATGTACCAAGTAT
>ML779936.1:404458-427974 GCA_009831015.1 Picea engelmannii | reverse complement strand
TATATCATAACTCATACCATTACCCATCAAACAAACTTGGGTCCATTACCCAAACCTGGGGTCTCCAACTTCTCATGGCCATAACTCTCTAACCGTGAGGAATTATGTGACGTTCCACATACCACCGGAAATAAAATGACAAGCACTATCCATATAGGATATTTTCCCTAGAAAATTCACTTTCCTTAATCTCATTATTCCACAATTAAGCATGGGTTCTCTTACTCCACAAATCATCTTCCTGTGAGGGCTTTCACCATAAGGGGACCACTTTGGAGTTCATCCATATTTGCTTCTTATCAACCATGACAAAAAAAATAATGATTCATATTTACATCAAACAACATTGGGTCCATTACCCAAACCTTTGTGCTATGGGGCTTTCTTCAAGGGTTGACATCAATGACAACCAACCTTAATCAACACAGGAGGCTCTAGCGAAGCAACAAGTCGAGGTATCTCGAGCTAAGCTCAAGACCTTCGAAGCAGTTTTGCCCAAATCAAAGTGACTCGGGACGAGTCACAGGTGAGTTTTGGGGGCATGTTGGCCCTCGACCAAGTTTTGTAGAAACATTGGTCATGTTTGACCATTTTTGGGACTTCGACAGGCTGGTCGAAGATGAAGCGCCCATGCAAAGCAGAGATTGTTGGATCTCACCCTTTTTGCAGGATTTTTGGGTTTTAGGGTTTATGTAACAGGTATGGGATGTCAGCCCATGGGTCTTACCTATGTTTAGGCCCTTTTTGTAATGTATAAATAAGTAGCTAGGCAATGTAATTAAGCGGTGCTAAGTGCTAGATTTTGATCTATGTGATTGTAAATTTCGATGGCTTAGTGCTAATGTTAGCTATGTGCAAGAATATGTGTTAAGGCTTGCAGAGCTAAGTGCAAGCGTTTTGCAAGTGATTTGTGCACATACTGTGTAAGGTTCTGTGCTTTGACCTAACTCAGGGAAGGAGGATCTGGTGAGGTGCACGCAAATCTCCTATCCTATGCGAATTTGGCTTTGTGGCTTGGTGCCTGTCAGGAGATTGAAGAGACTAATAAAGAAGAAGAAGAGTTGGTGGATGTAGCCTCACACTAGGGTGAACCATGTATATCTTGTGTTATTGTGATTTGTGCTATATTGTCCTTGTATTTTCTTAGTGCATTGTTATGATAGATAGATCTATGAATGCTTAGTTCTTTATGATGTGAATGAATGCTAGATCTGATTTGATGCTATGTGTTGAATGGTTAGAGGTGCTTAGATTTTGATTAATACTACAATGTTCTGTAATTAGGGTTTAGCCTGCAATGTGAATAAGGGTTAAAGACTAATGAATGTTATTTTCTAAGTGCTCTGTTAAGTATTGTGATCACAGATCTGTGTCCCATCTAGGTTAAAGACACTTGAGTCCTGCAACCCCCCCTGCCTCTACCTAGGGTGAGACTTCATTTACTTCACAGGTGTTTTTGAAAGGGTCGGTAGTTAAGATTTTGTTGGAGCATTGTTGAAGCGTTGAACCCTGGGTCTGCCCCTATGCCAACAAACACCTTCCACCCTTGTAATATTTTTAAGATTGAATAATCATTACATTAAAATCCATGCCTTAGGATTTTATTTATTTAATCCATATTATTAATAATTAATTATCATTAATTTAATGACCCTCGCATTAACATTTTACTTAGTCTATTTAACTAGCCCAGTAAATACCGAGAGTTCACTTTCTACCTCGGTGCATTATAATATACCATATTATTATTAAATCAATTCCATAATATAATTGCACTGCCCCAGGCATATGATCTAGATGAAGTCATAGTCTATACCAAGACAAAATAAAAAGGGGTAGAAAGAACCTATGATCTAGATGAAGTCATAGTCTATGCCACATTGCAGTAGCCAAAGGCAAGTGAAGATAAACATGCATTATTCCAAATCAAATTTCAAGTGAAGAATCATAAGGTAAATGCTTTGTTTGATAGTGGTTCTCAATGTAATCTAGTTTATCAAACAGTAGTTGATGAGCTTGGTCTAGAAACCCATGATCTAGGGTAGCTAAGTTGACTATCATGGTAGCAAGGGAATTTTTTTATGAGAATCACTCGAAAATGTAAAATCATGTTTTGCATTAGTGTTAGCAATGTTGATGAAATAAAATGTGAAGTTGCACCATCAAACACCTGTGGAGTTATGTTTGGTATTCCATACCCATGGGACAGGGATTTTACCTATTACAAGAGAGAAAACAAATACCACTTGGTCAAGGGTGGAAATAAATACTTCATCAAAGCGCATAGAGTAGAGAGAGAGAGAGAGAGAGAGAGAGAGAGAGAGAATAACTCCTCCAACACCAAAACAGGGATAGACAAGTAAGAAACAATCCACCTTCATCAACAATGAAATGGTGGATATGGAGAGGAAAATCAAGGCTTTGCGCTTCCATCTCCTCAATGGTCTAGATTTTGGAGACCAAAATATTGCAAATGGGGTGGTGTGATCTGAATTGGATCTGTTTCAAACCTCTTATAAATTTTGTAATAAACATGTCCTTGTTTTGTTTTGTTTTTTTCCTTTTGAGAAAAATTAGAAGGGGAAATGAACCATTGTGATGGTTGGCCTTCCAAAGGAAACTCATCAAAACTAAAGGTTGTAGTGAAGAAGAAGAGGAAGGGTAGATGTAAGGAGAACTTGGGAGGGAAATAGTAGAAGTGAGAGCTCCAACTGGATAACCTGCTTGAAAATCAATGGAAAAAGGAGTCAAGGAGCATGTCCACAATGAGAAAAGGTGTCTCTGAGCCATGACCATCTATAATTTTATATTATTAGTGAGTAACTATAAAAAAAATCTATGTATATCTCACCCCTCTGTATTTATCTTTTGAGCTTAATAAAATGATTCGGGTTGTGCTCTTCATGAAATCAATCAAATATCAATGGGCATTCCTTATTAGAATTCAAATTGGTATTGTTGGGTGTTTTTCCCTTTGTCCTTGGGCAATGTTTTCCTTCCACATTCTCTCTCACACTCTCCTAAAGGCTACATGTCCCTCCCTTTTGAGTGACCGACCTACCGGTTGACCCATTTTGTTGGGATAAGCATTGGTTTACTTACTAGTCGACTCCTTGCATTCTTGGTCGATTCATCATGTTGTTATTCAACTTCCTTTCATTGTTGGGATAACTTCTGCTTACTAGTTGATTTCCTTTCATTTTTGGGTCGACCTCTATTCATTGGTCGATTCATTTTCATTGTTGGGTTGACTTATATTTTCTTGGTCAACTAGGCATAGCTAGTCAACTTAGTCTTCCCTGGGTCAACTTGTCCATTGGTTTGTCAACTTATCTCTAGTTGATTGAATTGTTTATGAAACCCATCTCAAAGACACAATAATTACAAAGCATTGAACCCAAATTGAACATAGAAGCAAATTTATTCCGCAATAAGCATCTGTGTTGACGAAATGGATAGACCATAGACCTACCATTTACATATCACTTCCCCTCATTTTGAGGATGGTACCCAGAGTAAATTGGTCGGTTGTACTTTTGGCAACCTAATCTAGGCAGGACATCAAATGAGGCTCAATAATATTCACAAAGGAAACCAACTCAAGTACTTGACTTTATGACCTCTTACTTGTAAGTCACAACACTCAACCACTCAAGCTAAATTCAAGTAACATATGATAAAATATTATTTTATTTCATTTTAACTTTTTTAATATCATTTCAATTGTATAGAATTTAACAATATATTTTTAAGAAGATTGTAAAATTTCCAAATAACAATATTTTATTTAACATCTCCTTTACTAAGAGTATATTTCATTTAGTTTTATCAATTAAAATATAATTATTTTTATGACTTTTCATTTTGAAAAGATAGGATTTTAAAATATTAACCATATTTATGTGAAAAGTGAAATGACATTTCAACGGCTTGAGAGACTTCAATTCAAATCCTCTAAGCATCTCACAATGGCAGGTGGAAAACATTTACCACATAATTTACTATGATGGACCGAATATATGCTCTTATTAGTCCCCGTCGAAGGCGTAGAGGGACTTTAGCGATCGATAATTCGTTGACTTCATATTAATATGTCCTTTGACTATAAATTTTCGCATCATCTCTATTGTTCGAACTATAGAACTAAAAACAATATTTTTTATATAATAAAAAAAACCATATATGTCATCATCTCATTGGATAATAGATTTGAATTCTTATTGCCAGCCTCATTATTCCCAATGTTTGAAATGTTTAGATATCCAAAGTTTTAAGCATCGACACTCTTTTTTAATTTTTTAATTTTTATTGAAATGTTTACATACCGAAAATTTTTAGCATTGACACTCTTTTTGAGGTTCTTGAATAGGCATGACAGCTTAAATGTTTTCATAGTGTAAGGCCCTTAAATAGGCCTGAAAACCTTAAATGTTTACTTAAATAGGTCTGTCACAGTACATTTTTTCTCAAATTTTTCCATACAATGTTGCACTGAATTTGGACTATATTGTTTTCCAACACCACTTGCATAGCCATCATATGTTTCATACTTCTTCTATGCTTGGAATGTAATTTAGGCATCATTGAATATACATATATTGTTTACTGGTTCACTGACTGTTGCTTGTTCATTGGTTCGTTGGTTCATCGGTTGTTGCTTGTTGTTTTTTGGTTCAACTTTGCAAGGTTGAGGTCCTACACCTACAGTTGGACCTGTTGGTGCTTACTGCTTGCTTTTGTTTGCTTCAACTTTGCAAGGTTGGGGTCTTGCACCCATAGTTGGAGCTTCTTTCTCACTTTGCAGGGTTGAGTTCATGCACTCGCAATTGGACCTATGATTCTCTCGTTCATCATTGATGAGTAGGTTTCAATACCATAGTCTCATTTGTATTCATTGTTTGTTGTTTTTTGTTTGCAGTTTGCAAGTAAGAATGTTTAAGTATTTCCACTGGCATGATCATCATATGTTTCATATTTATTCTATGCTTGGAATGCAATTTAGTCATCATTGAATATACATATATTCTTTATTGGTTCATTGGTTGCTACTTGTTCATTGGTTTGTTGGCTGTTACTTCTTGTTGTTTGGTTCAATTTTTGCAAGGTTGGGGTCCTGCACCTGTGGTTGGACCTGTTCATTCTTTCTTACTGGTTTGTTGCTTGGTGCTTTCTTTTGTTTTCTTCAACTTTGTAAGGTTGGGGTCCTGCGCTGGCGTTTGGAGTTGTTTTTTGCAATTTCCAGGGTCTAGGTCCTACGTTGGCATTTGGAGTTGATTTTTGCAATTTCCAGGGTCTAGGTCCTACGCTGGCATTTGGAGTTGTTTTTTGCAATTTCCAGGGTCTAGGTCCTGCACGAGGTAAGAATGTTTAACTATTTATTCATCGTTCTTGTCCTGCAGACTTTCCTACTCTTAAATTTTCCTCCGATTTTTTTCCCCAGGCTCTACACCATGTCCTTTGTCATATGTGACGAAGTGGATATCTAGCACCTTAATTGAATAAGGAATTCTATATCCTTCACACCTTGCCCTCAATGATATTTCCATCTTGGGTGAGAATGAGTACATACATATCCCGTATGAGAATCGAACCCGTGTCTTTCACATGAAAAAGATGATGTGAAGCTTGTTTCCTTTGCAAGATGTTCTTGTAGAAGAAAACTGCAGGTAGGTGTTGTTAGCACTGAAAGTCACACTTTGACTACTAAAGTGTAAGCTCAGCACCCATCAGAATGTAAAAGATAATTTTGGTTTTGAATAGGTGGATCATCAAGACGGAGAAAGAAAGGGAGAAAGAAGCAAACTACAGATCAGTAGGCTACACCAATGGGAAATGGAGTCACAAACATTCTACTCATCGAAGGCACTAAAGCTGCTCAACATAAAACAAGATTATATGTTGATATGTGGAAGAATGAAGAAGGAAAACACAAGATAGAATGTTCACTAAATAGATATCCTCTCAATTTAATGAATCAACAAATACTTGAATATAAACAATGACTGATGGGCAAAATACAACAGATCCTCTGTTGCTTAGGGATCCATAAATCATTGGCAGCCTTTGATCCTCAAATTTGCAATATATTCAAATAAGAAGATACATAAACAAAAGAATAAAAATATGAAATCACAACTCTCATGAGTCTCCAATAGCAGTAATGCTTACAATCATAAAATGCCCACAGGCTTACAAATAAACACACATAAGGAAAACGCCTACTCCTACTCTCTCTAGCCTCTCTTGGCTCATGAATCCAACCCTTCTCCAAGAGCTCTCTCCTTCCTTAAATAGAAAATAGCATCCAAACATCCTTAGGAATTCAAATCACATCTCCTCCATTGGATTCTAAGACTTGGAGATAGGTGCAAACAATCAAAGAGACAAAAATCCAACAAACTGCTAATTTTCAGGAATTTGTTGGAAGTCATTAATAAATTATTTCCACCTCACTGCATGAGGCCTTTGATGGAGCTAAAAAATAGGTGCATGTGTCCCCTAACATCTAAATGATCCTTGAGAATCCATTTTAATCCTTCTTGATAGGTGGAAACCTCCCAACAAAGAGAATATCCAAACCGTGATCGCTACAGGAAATTTTGTAGCACCGCTATAAAATAGTTCTACACATTCGATAACGCCACTTATATGTCTAATATATCTCTAACCATAACACATTTTTCAAAACTGAGAGAGATTTTTGTTATTTGGTATGTGATGAACAAAAACCTCCTCCAGTTTTCAAAAATACCTTCCCATTTGTTCATAATCCAAGTTTTAAGTTAGTCACTCAAAACTTGTAGAAGCATCCTGGCAAAATAACTCTGCACATTCAGTAGCATCGATCTTGTATATCACTATGTGCAATTCAATAGTGCCAATACTGAACTGGTCAAATTGAATTGGTATCGCGTGTCAAAAAATAATTTGGTAGTGCCATTGTAATATATCACTGCGAATTCGGTAGCGCCATCATTACACAACTTAGGATATTTGGTAGCATTTTAGGTAGAAAAATGGCAGGCCATGCTATATAGATGATTCTGCAGTGCCATGGCACTACATAATGTTTTTTCTCTTCTATATGATGAGACTAATCAAGAACTTTGAGCTGATAGATGAAAGCCTTTGTTTAGCCTATTAGAGGTTATTTAGTTTCTTATGGAAAGGCATGGCTCTTCTAGGTGCAAATTCTTGTGCTAACATAGGCTCAATGGGGGATAGAGACCTCCCTCTGAGGCTCTAAGAACTCTTGTAGTTTTAGTGTCTTATCCTAGGCCTTCTCCCAACCTTTAACCTATGCAATCTGCTTTGATCTGTGACCTTTAACTAAAACTAAATGCAAATGAAAACTGAAACTGACAAAAATGTTGAAAACGATGCTTGTCCAACAAGCTTATTGCACACACCTACTCTAATTATTGAGAAAATGAAGCATTCAAGTTACATGAAACAACCAATGAAGCCATTTCATCATTTTTTCAACTGTTTGAAGCTTTGAAATGTGCTTCCTTAAGCACCAGAGATAATTCCTACTTAAAGGCACGTCAAATAAACATTTGGAAATACACTTTCCATTGAAGAAATAAGTGAGCCTAGGCTCACTTGCTGCTTGTAGAAAGGATGCAAATGGATCTTGAAAAACATCATCAATACTTTCCTCTGTGACATTTCTTTGTGCAAAAAGGAAAAAAACTGCATTAGGTCCTTCCTCCACTATGCTTGGTTGTTGCATTGCTTGCTGATTTTCTGATTCATTCTCAATGCATATGGCCTTGGCCCACTCCTGGTCATGAGGTGTATTAGGAAAAAGGATTAGGGATGTTTGTCTTTATTTAATTTCAACCTCTCTCATCTGCTCACATGGCATTTGATCTTGGTTGCTTGATGAAACCGAGATTGTGTCTTCAAGAGGAATAGGGGACTGATAGGGGAGCTCATCATAATTAGAAGTTCTTGGGAAACTAAATTTTTTTGTCTTATCTTTTGATTGTGAGGGATATTCATCATACCTTGGCTTATGGTCCCAATTTCTCAGTTTTTCACCTTCTAAACTTAGATTATCATCTTTTTCTTCTTTTTCAGCAACAAAAATATGACATGAGGGTTGAAACAAGATATTGTTTCTTTGATGGAAAGGGTACTTCTCTAATATAAGGTATTCAACTGACTGTTCAGAGAAATCATCTTCATAATCATCATTCAAAGGAAAATCAATGACCATTTGACTATTAATGGTTGAGGGGCTTAATACAATAGCTCGGACAGTTGGTTGTTCAGGGAAAACATCCTCATAGTCATCAAAGCTTGAAAAATCATGGCACACTGGTTCATTAACAATAAGAGAGATTACAACAACAACTGGTAAGCTATGAATTTAGTCATGACGAGCTGCAACACTATCCTCATGAATAAATAACTCTAAACCTAAGATGACCTCTTGAATTAAAGAATCGATAAATGGAGGAGATAGGGAAATGATGGACTGTCAATCCTAATCTTTCTCTTAGAGACCTAGATTTTGACATGAATGATGCATATGTTCTTCAAATTTAGGAAAAGCATCATGAAACTCATCATCTAAGTCATGCTCTCTGCAATCATCCCCTTCATCGACACTTCTAGAGGAATCACTTGTTGAATCCTGAATATATGATGCATACCCCTCACAACAATTCTCAAAAAGTCTTTCAGCTGGATAAATAATCTTACAATGAGAATAAAAAAAATCATGAAAGTCCTTCAAAGAGGAAATACTAGAAGCATGGAGTGTTTTATACCATTGTCTCGCATATCCTTCCAATGAATATATGAATATATTCATCAATATATCGTCATGATGGATGTCAAGTTGCTGCATCAAAGCATGAAATTCATGAACATGCTCAACAGGGTTGTCATCCTCACCTTCATAAAATCTGGGCAACAGATCTTGCCATTCATCAATTTGAGGCACAGGATGTGGATAACCATCTATGGCTAAGAAATTGAGTGGGGAAAACCTCCTGGCTAGGATAGCCTCCGTAGCCATTTAATTTGTCTCATTCCAGTGGAGTCACCAACATATTTTGAACAATGGAGTCGCCATGGTGAATGTGCAGTCTTGAAGGTGTCCAACTTCAGTCACCATCTAAAGTTGGAGTTGTGCAATGTCATTCTTCCCAGGGAGATTTTCAATCTGCTCAAATCCGTCCTCGACAATGAAGCCAAAAATTTTAGCACTAAAAGTCACACTTTGACTGCTAAAGTGTAAGCTTAACACCCATCAAAATGTAAAAGGTAATTTTGGTTTTGAATAGTTGGATCAACAAGATGGATAAAGAAATGGAGAGGGAAGCAAACTGCATATCAATAGGATACACCAATGGGCAATGGAGTCACAAACATTCTACTCATCGAAGGCACTAAAGCTGCTCAACATAAAACAAGATTATATGTTGATATGTGGAAGAATGAAGAAGGAAAACATAAGATAGAATGTTCACTAAAAAGAGATCCTCTCAATTTAATGAATCAACAAATACTTGAATATAAACAATGACTGATGGGCAAAATACAACATACCCTCTGCTGCTTAGGGATCCATAAATCATTGGTAGCCTTTGATCCTCAAATCTGCAAGATATTCAAATAAGAAGATATATAAACAAAAGAATAACAATCTGAAATCACAGCTCTCATAAGTCTCCAATAGCAGTAATTCTTACAATCATAAAATGCCCACAGGCTTACAAATGAACACACATAGGGAAAATGCCTGCGCATACTCTCTCTAGCCTCTCTTGGCTCATGAATCTAACCCTTCTCCCAAAGATCTCTCCTTCCTTAAATAGAAAATAGCATCCAAATATCCTTAGGAGGTCAAATCCCATCTCATCCATTGGATTCTAAGTCTTGGATATAGGTGGCAACAATCAAAGAGACAAAAATCCAACAAACTGCTAATTTTCAGGAATTTGTTGGAAGTAATTAATAAATTGTTTCCACCTCACTGCATGAGGCCTTTGATGGAGCTAAAACTTAGGTGCATGTGTCCCTTGACATATAATTGATCTTTGAGAAGCCATTTGAATCCTCCTTGATAGGTGGAAAAATGGCAAGCACCCGTCAAAAAAGAATTTGGTAGTGCCACTATAATATATCACTACGAATTTGGTAGTGCCATCGTTATACAACTTAGGATATTTGGTAGCATTTTAGGTAGAAAAATGGCAGGCCATTCTATATAGATGATTCCACAGCACCATGACGCTACAGATTGTCTGTGCTCTTCTATATGATGAGACTAATCAAGAACTTTGAGCTGATAGATGAAAGCCTATGTTTAGCCTGTTAGAGGTTATTTAGTTGCTTATGGAGAGGCAAGGCTCTTATAGCTCCAAATTCTTGTTCTAACAGGTGTAGAAGGGCTAGGTATGGTGTAACAGTAGCTAAGCTATAACAAAATTGCACACCATTTCCAAGCATTGTCCATTTTTTTGGGTGACATTTTTTCAGTAAGCTATAAAGAAAACAAGTTCGAAGACCTGGAATGAGATTCATGGGTGGTTCTAGGACCTGTTATTGAACTTTGGAGGGTTGAGACCTTGCACTCTAAATTGGACTTGCGATTCTGTCGTTCATAAATTACAAGTAAGTTTTGATACCATAGTTTCATTCATATTTGTTCTTTCCTCATTGGTTTGTTGCTTGTTGCTTGCTTTTGCTTGCTTCAAATTTGCAAGGTTGGGGTCCTGCACTAGCAGTTGGAGCTTTTTTTTTTCACTTTATAGGGTTTAGTTCCTGCACTAGGTAAGAATGTTTAAGTATTTCTTGCTCTTAAATTTTCCTCTGATTTTTTCCACGGGCTCTGCACCATGTGCAAGCCAATGTTGTGTGCACAACTCTGGTTGTCATTTTTTCTAGCATAACAAATCCTGGTCCTTTGTCATATGTGGTGAAGTGGAAATATAATGCATCAATTGAATAAGTAATTCTTTAGACTTCGCACCTTTCCCTCAATAATATTCCCTACTTTCTCGGGAATGAGTACCTAACTATCCCGTACAGGAAACCCGTGTCTTTCACATGAAAAAAATGATGTATGGTGAAACACAATTCCTATTCAATTGTGTTGCACAATTTCATGATTTAGAAATTTGCAAATTTAGTAGGTATGGTGCAACACAATTCCATGTCTTCTTACATAATAACTTATCTTCATGTTAATTATGTTTCATGTGCTACTACATTGAAATAAATAGAACTGTATTTATTTTTTTACATGTCTTTCTATGTATCAACTTACCTTCATGTCCGTTGCATTTTCTTAAGTACTACATTTAAAGAAACATATTATTTGGACAAGAGGATCAAATCGTATATGCCACAACAGAGGAAGATGAAGTACAATATTCGAAAAGGTATGCCAATTGTGATAGTAAATCAAACACAGAGAACGAGTAGATGCATAAAATATTAGACTAGAAAACGATGATTTGTCAACAATGGGCCTTTGTTGAGACTTCCTGCTTCCAAAAATTTCCTTCCCCTTTTCTATTTTCCCACTCTTTATTATCTCTTTTTTTCTATCTTCTATACTTAATCGAATTTCCATTGATGCTTAACCCTATTTCATACTCCATCCCCTTTGATCTTGTATGTGACACGCATTAAGATTTCCACTGAGGCTTTCATATCACGAGTTTGACCAACCACTTCCCTATTCCATACTCAACTACTTTTTCGATCGCGAGTTCCCGTCCAGGAAGGTTTAACATTGTGCTTCCATTGTTACGCCCCCTGCAAGTAGCACCCAGACTTCCCTGATATACAAATTGACAACCAAATTCCCCTTTCTTTTTCTCCTATACTTTCCCTTTCTAGTTACTTAGTCATTTTTCTGAATATATCTCATGCTTTCATATCACGAATCCGGCCGACCACTTTCCCATTCCATACTTGGCCACTTTTTCCATCATCGGTTCCCGAGCAACCTTGCTCAACATTGCGCTTCCATTGTTCTGCGACCCAAAAACAACACCCGGAGTTCCACGATATAAAAATTGATCACTGAAGTCCATCATCATGCCCTCTTCCGTGTTACACATTTTTCATTCAAAAGTTCAGAGACATACAATTTGACCATTGGGCCCTCAAATCTCTTGAGTATAACTTGTGACCCTATTTTGAAGCCCGACCGATCGCTTTCCATACTTGGCCATTTATTGGAATCTGTTTCGCGGGTGGTCAGGTTGGCAGGTTCACAAAATGTCCAATGCTTAATCGTTCTTCGTTATCCCCGCCACATTGGCACTTCTTTCTAGATATGTTGCACCCAAATTGAAATCCACCATAATGGGGGGCACTTCCCAGCTCAGTGATGGTGGTTCTAACAAGACCAAAGGAAGCAGTTTCAGAAAAGAAACTGACACTGAACACAATAGCCTCTTTGCAACTCAAGAGTTTGATTCTCTCGACTCAGATGGAGGTCCTTTCCCTCAGAGATGTATCCTTTCCTTCCATTTTTAAGGTTTTGGATTGGGTTTGTATTTGTCCATGTTGCAGGTTGTGTCCCTGAAGTCTTTGACTGTAAGTAGATGGTGTCTTGGTGCGCTAAGAGATATAAGTGAAGCCAATGAATTATTCAATTGGGGGACCACTCTCCCGTTCTCTGGATATACAATTAACATCTTAGATGTTGAGGACCAGAACTCCCAATGGAGCAAGGTATATTCCTTCTACTCATCCCCTTCTTCCCAGAACAAAGTATTTTTGACCTATGTAATTGCTTATGTAGATTGTGTCCCTGAAGTCTTTTCCTGTAAGTATGTGGTCTCTCGGTCCCCTTCCACCCAGAACGAAGTAATTTGGACCTCTGGAATTCCTCATGTAGGATGTGTCCCTAAAGTCTTTGACTATAAGGAGGTGGTCTCTTGGTGCGCTGAGAGAACTGTTTAAAGCCAAAGAATTATTCCACTGTTGAACCACTCTTATTTCTTTGTCAGCTCGATTTTTCCGCAATATGTTCAGATTGTCGCAGCCAACATTGACCTTCAGAGGAGAATACTACAAGGAGTTCCTAAAAAAGAATGATAATCAGTTTTGTATGCATGTTCAAGAGCTTATTGATGCCTCCTGCATGTTGTCACAATAAATGAACAACACAGAATTGTATACATGTTTTTTTCCCTGTAACTCCTCTACCTATATTTATGGAAAATATGTTCAATGCTTCAATGCAAAGAACTTAGTCTGGTGTCTATGGATAAATATATAGTACCCACTATTATTTTTATAGATTTAGTATTAAAACATTTCCTTGGAATCTTGGTTGTTGCTTCTTTGTTGGATTTAACACCTCTTCTCGTTTTCATGGCTTGATAGTCTCATAATTCTTAAATATTGTATTGGCTCAGGTAATTTGATCAAATATGGGCCATTGAACAGTTATATGATAATGCATTTTGTCAACAATCAACATTCAATTCCATTCATAATGTAGATAAAACATAGAAACACTAGTTGACGATGTCGACGTTGGGGACCCGCCCAAGAAGTTTCGTTCTATTGGTTGTCCTTACTCTGGCCTCTATTTTAGCACTTTTACTTTATTAATGAAATTACCAAATTTCTTCTTCGCAAATATTTTGAAAAAAAAAATAATAATATGTGCTAGCTAAAGTCAAATGGAGATATGAAATCAAACACAATATTGAATATTGTATTGCCTCATGTAATTTGATCAAATATGGACCATTGAACAATTATATGACAATGCATTTTGTCAATTGCATGAGGCTTCTATTAAAACATAAATGAATTTCACACAGTTTAAAATCAACATTCAATTCCATTCGTAATCTAGATAGAACATAGCAACACTAATTCATGATGCTGGAGTTGGGGCCCCACTCGAGAAGTTTCGTTTTATTGGTTGTCCTTACTCTGGCCTCTATTTTAGCACTTTTACTTTATTAATGAAATTACCAAATTTCTTCTTTGCAAATATTCTAAAACAAAAAAAAAAGGAAGTGATATGTGCTTGCTGAAGTCAAATGGGACTATGAAATCAACCACAATATTAAAATTCAAGTTCATCGTTGTTATACTTACAGTCAAGTTGACAGTACAATAAGTTCATTTCTAGATATGCAATTATTAAGCTTTAATGCTAACAACTCATCGTGCAGGAAGTTTAATACTTAAAATAATATTCCAAGGCATTGAATAATGTATCAAAAAACACAATACTCCCACAGGTTGCAATAAAAAAAAATCTTCAAAAAAGCATTGGTTGATGCACCCCAGTCACCTAAAAGTAGCACAATCTACGAAATCGACCTCCCTATTATCGAATCAAGAAAGATGAATATTATGGGATCAGATAAAAAAAATTGTGTGAGAATTGATTTGGAAAAACTTGTTACTTATTCTACTTTTTTTAAGGCCTTATCATAGTAAGAATGCAAACTTATCCTAACCCACTGTTATCTACAAAATCCAAACATCAATAGCACATGTAAATCAACTATACATAGTTATAGCCAAAAATCAAATTATAGTTTATATTTTCATTTTCTCACACCCTTTTTAATGATACAAGCACAATATAAAATGAGTATGTGGATAAAACATTGGACTAGAAAATGATGATTTTGCAACAATGGGGCTTGCTTGAGACCAATTCCCACTTAGGAAAATTTCCCTCTGCTTTTCTATTTTCCCACTCTCGTTTATCCCCTTCTTTTCCCTCTTCTATACTTAATTGAATTCCCCTTTATTTTCCCCCTCTACTTTTTCTTTCTGGTTAATTAGTCATTTTTCCAAAAATGTCTAACTGCGCGAGTTGACAGACTCACGGGTTCGCATTTCTACTCATGATTTTATATCATCGCTCTGACCGACTGCTTCCCCATTCCATACGTAACCACTTTTTCGATCACGGATTCCCGGGCAGACAGGCTCTAGATTGCATTTCCATTGTTCTATGACCTACAAACAACATATGGACCTCCACGATATAAAAATTTATTGTTGAACTCCCACATCATCCCCTCTTTCGTGTTACACATTTCACACTCAAAATTTCCGAGCCATACAATTTGACCATCGGGGCCTCACCTCTCCCGGGGAACCATTGTCACCCTATTTTGAAGCTCGTCCGACTTCTTTCCATACTTGGCCATTTCTTGGAATCTCTTTTGTGGATCCTCGAGTTGGAGGGTTCACGAAATCTCCAATTCCTAGTCATTTTTTCCTGTACCCGCCACCTTCGCACTTCTTTCCAAATATGAAACAACTGAGGTTTAATGCTAATAGTTCATCATGCAACAATCGTAAATATCATCATTAATAAGAAAAAGGATCGAGGAGACAATCACACTGACTATCCCTACACAACTTGTCCAGAAACATGCATAAAAGATCTTGCCAGGTAATGAGATATCTATTACAAATTTCAATATATTAGCAAAAATGTGTCTGACCTATCGTTTCCCTATTCCAAACTTGGCCAATTTTTTGATTGTGGGTTGTCGGACAGACGAGCTCAATATTGCGCTTCCAATGTTCCGTGACTTGCAAACAGTACTCGGAGTTCCACGATATACAAATTGACCATTAGACTTCCCCATCATGCCCTCTTTTGTATTACGCATTTTGCACTCAAAACTTTCGAGACATACAATTTGACCGTCAGGCCCTCATCTCTGTTGGTTATACCTTGTAACCCTATTTTGAAGCTTGGTCGAACGCTTTCGATAATTATCCTAGCCATTCCTTAATTTCTCTTCCCCGTCCCCGCCACCTTCATACTTCTTTCTAACTATGCAATTAGTAAGCTTTAATGCTAATAGGTCATCATGCAGTAACCGTAAAGATTGTCATTAATGAGAGAAATCCTCAAGGAGATCTCCCAGACTTCTGTGATATACAAATTGACTACGGACTCCCACATCATCCCCTCTTCCGTGTTACACATTTTCACTCAAAATTTCTAAGACATACAATTTGACTGTCGGAGCGTCACGTCTCCTGGGGAACCCTTGTCACCCTAGTTTGAAGCTCGTCCGACCCTTTTCCATGCTTGGCCATTTCTTGGAATCTCTTTCGCGGATCCTCAGGTTGGCGGGTTCACGAAATCTCCAATTCCTAGTCATTGTTTTCTGTGCCCGCCACCTTCACACTTCTTTCCAAGTATGCAACAACTAAGGTTTAATGCTAACAGTTCATCATGCAACAACCGTAAAGATCGTCATTAATAAGAAAAAGACTCAAGGAGATAGTCACATTGACTATCGCTACACAACCTGTCCAGAAACATGCAAAAAAGATCTTACCAGGTGATTGAATATCTATTACAAATTTCAATATATTAGCGAAAACGAGTTCAACCTATCGTTTCCCTATTCCATGCTTAATCACTTTTTCGATTGCAGGTTCCTGGACAGACGGGCTCATGACTGTGCTTCCAATGTTCTGTGACCTGCAAACAATACCCGAAGTTCCGTGATATACAAATTGACCACTGGACTGCCCCATCATGCCCTCTTTCGTGTTATGCATTTTGCACTCAAAACTTCTGAGACATATAATTTGACAGTCAGGCCCTCACCTCTCATGGTTATACCTTGTAACCCTATTTTGAATCCTGACCGACTGCTTTCGATAATTAGCCATTCCTTAATTCCTCTTCCCCGTCCCCGCCACCTTCGTACTTCTTTCTAAATATGAAATTAGTAAGCTTTAATGATAACAACTCGTCATACAGGAACCGTAAAGATTGTCATTAATGAGTGAAACACTCGAGGAGATCTCCCATTAATATGCATTAAACCAATATTTTTGGAGGTTTATATTATCCCTTCCAATTTTTCATTTCAAACAGCATGGAATGTCTTTCACGGGTCATTGTGTTGGTGGGTTCACAAAATCTCCAATCCTTAATTGTTCTTCATCGTACCCGCCACCTTCACACTTCTAAGTATGCAATTACTAGTCTTTAATGCTAACAACTCATCATGCAACAACCATCGAGATTGTCATTAATGAGAAAAAGGATCGAGGAGATCTCCCATTCACACGCATTGGACCAAGATTTGCAGAGGGTTATATTATACCTTCCAACTGTTCATTTCAAACATTGTCTAGAGAAAACAGACTTTCTCGTAAACTTATGGAAGCAGCTCAACATCAGTTCTATGGAGATAAAGTGAACATCTTCGGGCATGAGGACCAGAACTTCCATTGGTCCAGGGCATACTCTTACCGTTCATCCTGTTCCACCCAAAACAAAGTAATTTGGACCTCTGGAATTGCTCGTGTAGGCTCCGTTCCTGAAGTTTTTTACTGTAAGGAGGTGGTCTCTTGGTGCACCGAAAAATATATTTCAAGCCAAAGAATTATTCCACTGTGGGACCACTCTCCTGTTTCTTTGTCACCTTAGGTCTTTCGCAAGATGTTAAGATTGTCAGAGCCAACATTGAACTTCAAAGGACAAGACTACAAGCAGTTCCTAAAAAAGCATGATAATGGGTTGGACCTCTTACCCGAGTTCATGGAAGACCCAAAAGTAGTTCCTGAAGATATCACAAAGTTGTAGTTTAGTTCTTTTAGAAATCCATTCTAGGAAATTGCTTGGTTGTTTACAAGAATAATGAGACAAGAATCCACAACAAGAATTTCCTGCATGGTTCTTTATATTTTGTATTTCACAGTCAAGGAGAAATCCATTTTTTATTGGGGGAAGCTAATTTCCATTGAAATTTGTTCCCAATTGTCACGATTCAAAGAAGAGAAGAAATTTTATATGTCACCCTACTTGGTTTTCGCGATAGTGCATTGTTGTCTGTTCCAAAAGTGTCTCTATCCAATAAGGTAAACTATGAATTTGACCCAGTAACCTTCTGGTACCAAGCCTTGTGGAGGCACAAGGCCTCCCATTATTTTATGAGGTTTTTAATGACTTTGTCTCAGTTTTCAAAGATTTATTGTTAGGAAAGGATGTTGCCCAGATGTTTGACCAAGCAACCAAGTTTTTGGATAGGAAGGGGACACTTGAACAAATGGAAAATTATAGTGTAATAATGATTCTTGGCTCCAAGGAAAATTATTCTTTCCTTCCATGTCACATCAAGGACAAGATGTTTGTTACAAAAATAGAAAGGCAATACAACTACTGGTTGCATTTTTTCCATGAGAAGAGAAAAAAGCAGTTCATTCCTCTACCTTGGAAAGTCGGGGACTTAGTGTTCAGGAACGTCAACAAGATTGACGAATTCGCAAGCCATTTCAACAACTTGAACCTAAGATATGTTGAAAGGCTAAGAGGGTTCAACCCTAATGGGATTTTTCTAGAACATTTACTAGAAGTCAGATTTAGCAACTCTTTTATCCATACACATCTGAATGAAGACAGAGAAAATGATGACAACACTCATGCTCCTCACGATGGCGACATAGAGACATTGCAAAGAACAACTGAATTGTACAAACAACAAGGAAAAGGCCCCAGTGAGAAGAGTGTCCAATCCCCGGCTAGCGCTCCCAAGAGTACGACATCACTGAGAATCACTCCAACGACCCACCCCAATAAGAAAGAAATCCATAATTATTCAAATGGAGGAAGAGATAAGAACCCTCCTCACAGTAAAATTGATATTTCTCACAAGATTCCTGTGAGGAAGAAGAGAAAAAATGTTGTAGGGCAAGCGGAAGAGACCGAAAGTGAAAGTAAGGACATGGAACTTGAGACTGATATGGATAAACTATTCTGCAACGTTGATCAGCCTATGGACGCGATCCACCATAGTTCCATAATGGAAATAGCTGAGACCGGCATTTTTGATGAAGATGAATCCTTCGTATTCCAGAGCATTGTTTTTTACAGTCAATCTAAAAATTTAATTATTGAAAAGAGAGATGTAAGAAATAATAAAGGGAAATCTTGTTTAGAGATTAACCTTAGGAACATGCAACCGTCCCAAATATCCTGACTTCACCAAGAAATCGAAGATGCTCTTGATGATTCCATTGGATGCATTGAAGTGAAGAATGCCAGACTAAAGGACCGAATCAAGGAATTGGAGGAAGCTTTGATTGCTATCTCATTGCTTGCTAGTCCTTTAACAATAATTGTGCCTGCCACCCCTGCAACCAAGTTAAAAGGATCCTCTAGCCTCCTCACATCATGTAGAGGCTATGTGGAGAAGAATATCAAGAAAATAATGGAGCTAATTACTCAAGCCTGGGAAACATCACGAAATATAGCTTCCCTTGGAATGAGGGCATATGCTTCGCACGAACACTTGCATGCGGATTTAAAAAATGAAAAACATTTCTATATAGAGATGGTCATCCCTTTTGGAAACCATGTCACCAACATCTCAGATCTGAGAAGAAGACAAGAAGATCTCCCCTCCCCAAACCGGATCAAACAATTAAAAACATGCTAGAAAGAGAAAGTTAAGAACCTACATCTCATTGTCGAATCATGTGAACAAGTCATATCAGACAAAGAAGAATTATTCAAAAAGATGACCGAAATAGACTTAGTCGGAAGTACCAACGAGGTCTAAGACCCCAACTTAATCCTCAAGTCCTTGTCCTTAACCAAGCAAGCATTTGATGAACAAGTTGATATTTTAAAGGGGTTGTCTTTAGAAAATTTTTATGGCATCCTTGAATATGGTCAAGATGATGTGGACAACTGGCTACTGGGCTATTCGACACAGAATAAAGAAATTGAATAGCCTCTGCGTAATATTTCTATCGATCTAAGGGAATTAGAAAACGAGATTTTCAACATAAAAATCCGGGATGAGATCAATGTGGCCCCCATGAGAAGCTACATTAAAGGATGGCTCCAAAGGGCAATCGACAAGCTCACCGATGAAGGGCAACAAGCGGTTGGCATGATTCCAATGGTCGTCAACGAGAGAAATAAAAAGGCATCAGTAAACAAATAGAAAAGGGATAAATAGATACCATCATAGTAAGTCTATACTGATCACACCTTGCTTTCTTTATCAATCTAGTTATTCCACCTCTTTAAATAGAAATGTCTAGCCAAAGACTGATAACTTCCAATTTCTTCTTTTTAGGTCTTTCTCTCTACCGTCGCCCACTTCTTCTTTCTACAATCCTATTTCTTGTACTTATTTCTTTTATGGTCCACGGAAGCCCCAATCCCAGTCTATATGACAAATGCATTTAAATTTCCAGAATAATGTAACAGACATTATTATTTTTTGATAAATTTCAAAGAAAACTACTTCTGTACAATCTCGATGGTGCCTTGTAACCCTGTTTTCAGAATGCTAAATTAGTTCTCTTTATGCATATCGGTCATCTTCTTTTATTTTTATGTGCTCATAAATTTTTATCTTCAACTATGCTGGATGTCAAGAAATTGTGTTTATTTAATTTGAATGTTTAATGTGTGTGATTCCTGGTCCTATTTTCCAGGAACCTTTATTTAAAAAAAAAACATTTTCTATCATTTTGTATTGCTTCAAGTCATTACAACGGAAATTTTGTAAGTCCCACATTTGAACTATACATGCCCCAAGAAAAATTTTAAAGAGGAGTATCACATCTATAAAAAAAAACGCAGTAGGATTGACATACTCGTTAGGTTGTCGTTTTGGTGCTAATAGATTAATTTGCAAGAATATCTGCATAAATAGAAACTTTCGAAATTTTTTATCTTTCCCAAATAAAAACAATCAATTGGATAGACTTGTTGCAAATATACCAGTTGGTACTATTCTGAAATGCCCAGTTGGTGCTATACAAATATGACCTCTTCCTGGAGAGAAATTGCAGATCAACCTTTGCAAATGTATAGGAAAAACTAGCAAACACAGAGGTCACACAAGAAGACCAAAGAATCTTCGACACAGGACACATTTTCTAAAAAAAAGAATATGTGTTTCTAGTCCACCGCATATAACTTTATTTATCTTAACACATATAGAGACAGACAAACCAAATGATTTGTTTAATAGAATGAAATGCATGTTGCTTACTTTGTCCCCTCACAAAGTCACTTTCTCACTAATTACTTGTTGACCCATATTAATATAATATTATGATTGACTAATTCAGGAATTCGGGAATCCGTCTCTTCGGGGCTCCAGCCTTACTCCCGCAATGACATTCTCCTCGGGTCATGTAGCAGCATGACGTCTTATGGCTGGCATATTGCACAGTGGCACGAGTCATTTTCTGCATGGATACCACCTGTACTTCATGTTGTTTGCCATGTGTCCGCTGGAGTTTTTCTTTCCGCCTGTTGCTTCGGGCCTCTAATTCTCCCTCGGTCCCGCCATAGCGGTGCATTTATTCCCATTCCAACCCGGCAGGGACTACGCTGCCATGCAACACTTGTTATAAAAGGGAAAAATATGAGTTTATAGTTTGACAATAGAGCGATGAAATAAAAAAAAATGGTTAAACCATCTAAGTAGTGAAAATGATAAAATAGTAAAATTATTGGGAATATGTTGAAGTTTTTTTAATTTTTTATAATAATTAAATTAAAAATTATTTCTATTTTATAAATAATATAAATAATGTGGGTAAGAATTAGTTAAAAAGTAGATACATTTAAACTTTTTAAATTAAAATGATGATGATGATGATTAACGTCCACTAAGACCTAATTGGTCTATCGGACCTTAAGAGGGTAAGTGATTACTTGTGATTCTTTAGAATTTTGTTTTTGTGCTCGAAAAGCATTAAGAGAAGCTTTCCAAGATCACCATACTTTTGTTAAGTTAAGAGGTTAGGAAGGTTGGTAGTGTGATCATGATAATTTGTACATTTAACTTGTTTATGATAATTTTGATTATACAACTATATTCAAATATGTTGTAGTTAAAACGTTTTCCTATTATTGATTACATTTACTTTGTTACGGAATTTTGGAAATATGAACAAATGAAACATGTTATTTGTAGGTGTTCACATGTCCAAAATTAACTTAAACACGGAAGAATGTATGAAGAGTTGACTCATCTTAAAAACCTAACATAATTGACATTGAAAGAAAAATCATTTGAAAGGTTTCAGGTTAGCAAATGAAGAGAGAGTGAGGTAGGAATATCTCATATCAAAGTATTATTCAGTATAGTATAGAATGTTCTGCACGAATGAATTTATGTGTATTTTTTTTAAATTGTAAAGTCTATTAAATGGGTCGAATTGATGCTTTGATTAAATCATCGAGTAATTTTATTTATTTATTATATTTATTTAAAATTATTTATAATTTAAATAATGTATAAATAAATAAAATTATTGATTTGAAAATAAAATTTAAATTAAAAATGGAAATTATTTATAATTGAGTTATTAAAAAAACATTATGGAATTTTTTTATAATTTTACTATTTTATTATTTAGTTGTTTTTTAATAGAATTTTTTTTATAATTTTATTATTTCATTATTTAGTTTTTTTTTAATAATTTAACTACTTTATTATTTCACCATCTTTTTTTGTCAAACTATAAATTCATATCTTATTGGATTATATATGAAAAAAAAGAGGTGTTAGTATTTTTACTTTGGATTTAAACTACGACATCTAAAAGCCATTAACGAGAGGTAAGTAAACTCATCACCATACTTGAGGTAATGATGACATGCCTAAGAAAGATGTTTGCGAAAACATGCAAATCCCTTAGCTTCATACCACACATCCCAATTTCCCTCTTCATAAAGAACTCTCTTACATCCAGATAATATTGAGCAAGTAAACTAGGTGGGGTACTAATCCCACTCGCTTGGCATAAAGTTTGTCTCCATTTTATGTAGTTTTGACATTCCCGTTTGAGACAAAGGAGGATCCACTATAGTTAATCAGTTTGAGCAAATTAATCCTTTTACTTTATTATTTGAACCTCCCCAAATATGTGTAGTTTTCTCCTCATCCAAAGAACTTGCCCAATAACACCTCTTTCACCTTGCTTATTGACCATCTTCATAGAAGCTAGAGAAACAAATTAGAAAAAGGAAGCAATGGAGGCATAAAAAGAGAAAAAGATGAAGGTTGTGATAAACTCAATCTTGCATAGAGATAGTGTGATCCTTTATACGAAATAAGTCATCATTGGGCATTTTTATGCTAAGAGATACTAAGAACCTGAGCTTCTAAAATGGGTTAAAAGAACATGGGACCACACCTTGGGATATGCTCCCACTGTTCACATGGGAGCGCGAGGTTATAACACATTTTCTTCAACTCAATTGAGGATTGATATAGGATTCTTTTGGAAGCTCCATGGTTCTAGGAAAACATGGAGCTCCCAAAACAATCCTTTTAGTAACTAAAGGATTGAGTATATCGATAAAGGGGGCCATTGAGAATGGTAGTTTTAAAGGCATAAATGTAGGTTATCCCTCTTATGTTACTCATTATGTGAATATTCTAGGAGAGTGGTTGAGGAAATCAAAGAAATCGTTGATCTATTTTGTTTATCCACCAGTATGAGGATCAATATAGTGAAATCAACGATAATCCTTCTAGGTATCC
>ML779936.1:318887-402475 GCA_009831015.1 Picea engelmannii | reverse complement strand
TTCAAAGTTGGAGTCAGTTAAGGATCAAACAATTCTTCTAAACTTATGGCACTCAAACTAGTTTTCTTGTTGGCTTTGGAACACAGAGTAACACATTTACAAATATATGGGGATTTGCTTATTGTTATTAAGTGGATGAGACAAGAATAGACTCTAAGAAATTTTACTCTCCAACTATTGTTTCAGGATATTTGGTCTCTACATTCGAGGGTCACTCGTATCTCATTTGCACATATCTATAGGGATGGGAATGGGAAATTAGAAAAAACAATTTATTTTCGCGGGACAAAGATCAAAATCATCTAGAGTAGTTTTATGAATCTATTTTTGAAAAGGTACTTGTATAAGTCAAATTCTACGAGGCCTAATAGGAAAATATGAATGGTGTACAACATCTATCAAATGTGATTTTTTTTTTTATAAATACAATTAGAAGACTTTTTTTTTTTGGAAAAAAAGAAAAAAAAATACATTTAAACTTCATACATGGCTTAGATAATGTAACATGAATACAATCTTATGGGAGAAATTTGACTAAACTAGAAAATGTTATTTTGTATACGTACTTATAAGTTAAACATTCTTTCCTTTAATATTTGTGGATGATATGGATGATATAGAAAGGTGTACAACATCTATCAAATGTGATTTATTTTTTATAAATACAATTAGAAGACTTTTTTTTTGGAAAAAAAGAAAAAAAAACATTTAAACTTCATACATGGCTTAGATAATGTAACATGAATACAATCTTATGGGAGAAATTTGACTAAACTAGAAAATGTTATTTTGTATACGTACTTATAAGTTAAACATTCTTTCCTTTAATATTTGTGGATGATATGGATGATATAGAGATAAACCATATCATAGTGGTGGGAGACTCCACAATTATAATCATACATATGCACAACCTTCTAATCACATAAGATATTCATACATGTAGGTTCATTTATAGGTCTCAAGCAATAGTGAAAAATTATAAAAGCATTGATTTCTTTCAAGTTCTATGAGATTGCAACTCCTCAGTAGACTTCAAACCAATGAAGTGGTTTAGATTTAAGTGGAAAAATTTAGGATGGATGGTGGGAGATTAGTCTTGTGCTATCTCCCATAAAATATATCCCAACATCCAAATTTCCCATGCATTCAATGGAGAGTTACAAGTGGTGAATTTATTGTTTGGTGAATTGCCAGGCATTAAAGCCCCTATGGGATGGTGTACTCACATACTCATTCTTATTTACATTGAACGTTGATATCAAAAAGATAATGGGATGGAGATTTGGATATCATTTTAATGTTTTAGAGATCAAGATTCTACTTATTGCCATCTTCATAATTGGTTAAAGGGGGAAGAGATATAGTATAATCCCTTCCTGCAAAGTTAGGCTAATGTTTGAAGGTATCTTAGAGGTAGTATTATTTCCCATATTGAAATTCAATGTTGTTCTTCTCACTCTCTACAAAGAAAATTGTAGGTTCTTTGGAATTTGATATAGGTAAACTAAGTCTTCTAAGTTGGTATAGGTTTGAATATGAAGTTGGGAGAAATCAAGCTTAGTGTTTTTCCATGACTCGCTGGCATTATCATTCTAATTGGTGTGTTCTCTTTGATATTTCTAATTTGAGAAGGGTTATGAGAAGAGTTGAATGCCATGTGATTGACATCCAAGATGTGTTGTATATCTCAATCAAAATGTGTGAAGGATGGACAAAAGATTGGAAGTACAAAGAATCCCTAGAAGTTCACGCGCCCTTAACCAACATATAATTAGTAATTATATTCAAATAGAATATTAAAGGAAAAGAGGAAAATATATCATAGGTATCATGGGAAGTCGTAGAAAAAATAGAAATCTCTTGAAAAAAGTCTCATTGCATGATATAGTTTCAATATCTGTAGGTGGAACCAATTTAGTAGCCCCTCTGAATCTTTCCATTGGTTTGTTTCAAGCAAAAGAAATTAGGGTGAAAGAGGAGGATATTGTGTAGTAATGACAAGGCTCGATCGGTGACTCGGAGACGGAATTAAATGAACAACTTTCCCACTCTCAGAGTTGTATAAAGTAAGAAGCCATTGATGGGTAAAGTTTCAAATAACCATGTTTTCTCCTTTTTTTATGACTTTCTCCTCATATTTTAGACGCTTATTTAACACACACACAATAAGAATCGACTTATAAAAAGAAAGACATAAAAGAAATATATATATATATATATATATATATATATATATATATATATATAAGAGTTAAATATTGAATTAATTTATTGGAAAAACATTTCATGGGTGAGAACAAGGAGAGGTTGAAGCTTCAAATATTGGGGATCTAGATTTTAGGTGCAAAAGAAATTGTTTAAATTTGAATGATGTATTCTATTACTTCACTGGAATTTCTAGAATTTTATATGAAAAAAATAGAGGGAGCAAAGTATGTTTAATGTGTGGGTGAGTAGCTTATGTAACACAACGTTCAAATATAAGAAAAACTATTTCAAGCCAACAATTCGTGGCAAGAATGACTCATATCATGTCACTATTGAGTTGAACATCTGCTTTACCTTAATGTCAGTAGCTCCACGAGGCACAACCAACCTTCCTCTCTCGTTATTCGAGTGCTTTGGTCAAGAAAGATAATAGTCACTAAAGAGATCAGTCGACCCTTCCTTTAATCTAAACTTGCCTTTCCCTTCCTTATCACTCTTCATGCTTCAGTCCTTCCATTAATGATGAGGATATGGTCCCAACCAATAGATCAAGCTTCGATCCCCACCTGAATGGATTGATATTCATTCTAGTTTCGCCTCGTATTCAGCCAGATATTTCTCAGTGGTCCAATACAAACCTGATATCTTTATTTAGCCGCAACCAACCCCTTATGTGTATTAAATGTGTATCTCCAACCTTGAATTCATGAGAGTTTCTCAAGCCAACCAACCTTATTGAAAACTAGTGCCCTCTATGTAGTTGATCCCCAAGTGTTGGTAAAGAAATAGTTTCCATCCATTCGTTAGAGAGTCTTGTAAAGAGAACCTTGTCACAAGAGGAGAATAGTTGGTTTCTCTCTAGGGTGGGAGGGACCTATAGTTCTCAAGGCCAAATTATTTTTTCCAGAGATTTTGTTTTTGGGGGATTGATCTTTTTTTTCTTCTTATAACTAAGCTTTTAACAATGTTAAATCCAAATTCTATTAGAAAATTAAATCTACACCAAGACAATATTGAAACTTTGTTGGATTTTTGGAGAGGAGACAAATTCATTAGGCAAGGGGAGTTGCTCAAGATTCAAGAAGGGTTTAATTCAGTCAAAGTAAAAAATTAAAAGCTATGGTAGTAAAATTGGACTTATCAAAAGTATATGATAGGGTCAACTGGCTCTATTTACAATTAATGCTAATTCATTTGGGATTTTGTCCACAATTTGTTTCAGGGTGATGAATAGCATCACATATATTTCTTTTTCTTTTTATACTAATAAATGGTGCATAATTTCCCTTCTTCAAGCCAGAGAGAGGACTTAGACTTAGGTTCTGAGTATCCCCACTCCTCTTTTTTTTAGTAACTAAAGGATTGAATAGATTGATAAAGGAGGCCACTGGGAATGGAAATTTTAAAGGCATAAATGTAGGTAGTCCCTCTTATGTTACTCATTTTTTTGTATATGGATTATATTCTCATATTATGTGAAGGTTCTAGGAGAGTGGTTGAGAAAATAAAAATAAAATCATTGAACTATTTTGTTTATCCACTGGTATGATGATCAATATAGAAAAATAAACGATATCTCTTTGGGGTATCCTTGAGAGAGAAAGGAATGTTACCTTTCAATATGGTTTCTCGTTTAATATCATGTTGAAATATTTGGGATTCCAATTAAAGTAAAATCTATATAAAAGGCATAATTAGCAATAGCTAATAGCAAAGATGGAGAAAAAACTAAATTTATGGCGCAATTGGTTGTTACCAAGAGGGGGTTGACTAGTTTTGGTTAAATTTATCCTAGAAGCAATTCCAATGTATTGGATGTAACTTACATGGATCCCAAAAGAAGTTCTTTCGTTCTGGAAAGGATTAGAATATAATTATGTTATAATTTCATTTGGTTAGGGGATCGAGGGAAAAAAAGGTATTTCTCTAGTTTATTGGAAAAAACATACAGTTCCAAAGGCACAAGGAGGCTGAGGTTTAAAGAATATATTCCTATTTTTCAAGGCCTTGGCTGCAAATAATGTTTGGTATTTAATCCAAAGTGAAGTGTTGTAGGATCAATTTATTAGAGATAAGTATATAGCTCCTGACACAATGGAGTATTGGGTTATGATACCCATAAAGAGAATACACAATGCCTCAATCATTTAGAAAGTAATTATTACAACTTTTCCTCTTGTTGGAACTTCTTTGGTATGGTATGTTGGAAAGGGAGACAAAGTACTAATTGGTCTATATCCATGGATTGGGAGTGGGGGGATTCACAGGATACCTCCTCATATGATTCAAGATATTAAAGACAAGGGATTGTATACATTAAGGCAGGTAGCTAGTGGGGAGAGGACTACCTCATGGAAACATAATTGGCTACCTGGAGGGAGATTGGTCTAAAAGAGGAAGAAATCATATGGCATAGGTATACTACCACCTTAAAATATTTTTTTGTAAGACTAAGGGGTGAAGAAGATCAAATTGAATGGTCACTAAATCCTATAGAGGACTATATTCCAAGAATTGGGTATAAAGTGTTGGTTGTTGAGAGAAGAGCAGATAGATAGGTTTGGTGGTGAAAATAGTTTGGAAATTTAAATGTCCAACAAAATCCAAAATATTCATGTGCTTATTGTTGAACAATAAATCTCTTACATGGGATATCTCGAAGATGAAGAACATTTCTAGTCAAGCTAGTGTTGTTTATGTAAACAAGAAGATGAAACAAATTCACATATTATCGTGACTTGCACTTTTGCAAAGCATGTTTGGAAAGAAGTGAAAGGAATGATACGTATGGAGAATGTATGGATTGGAAACTCCATTGAGGAGGCTCTTAGGATCTAGTGTTTAAATAGAGAAGCAAGGATATTTAAAGCTCTTCCATAAAACATTGCATAGGAAATTTGGTTGGCCATAAATTCAAAATTGTTTTAGGACAAGGATACTAAATACCACTTAAAGTTGATGTGCAAGGCCTAGATATTCTATGTGCTTCTCCTCAATTCTAAGATAATCAGTTTGTTAGACAATCAGTTGAAGAAGGCATAAATAATGACTTTCCATGGACATACTTTGATGGTGCTTCTCAGGAAACCCAGGGAAAGAGTAGGGATAATTCTTAATCTCTCTCGCTATGTCATAGAATCTCTTTCAAAGTTGGAGTCGATCAAGAATCAAACAAGTGTTTTGAACTTGTGACACTAACAAAGATCAAGAAGTAGGGATAATTCTTCATCTCTCTCGCTATGTCATAGAATCTCTTTCAAAATTGGAGTCAATCAAGAATCAAACAAGTGTTTTGAACTTATGACACTAACAAAAATCAAGGATCAAACAATAACGTGTTACTGACAATGAAAACCCAAAAGGAGAAGAAAGAAACATAGTCTTTTTCTTTATCGAAGATCTGAAACTTCTCACCCAACTAAGACTCTCCCCACAATTTCATTCATGAAACCCTAAATTTCGTGAGCTTTGTGGGAGAATCCACAACACCCAACAACTACAACCGCCTTCAATCCCCACACTCCAATCCGTCTTCAATCCAATCCATTAATAGAGATACAAGCGGCGGCCCTCTTCTGCCGACGAAAAACCCCTGGTCAACGTTAACCGCCACCGGGGCCCACCATTACCGTCATACCCCACGTGTTCTGAGGAAGTGTAGAGTGTATGGAAGGTCTCCTTTTATGCAAGACACATCGATCCGACAGTGAACTGTCGCATATGCTTTCATATGGACAACTAATATTTACGAAATCCGGCCAGAACGACGACGTGAAGACGTAGCAGTAAATTCAGGGATCCTTGTAATGTCTATCCAAATGTTTTTATCAAAGTATATTCTATGTTTGAAGACAAGTCTCCTTTAAAAGCATACTTAGTCTATCATGAACATCCCAAATAGTGAACCTTCTTCTCCTTCTCCACAAGCCCACCTCCTCCACTTTGCATTTATAAATAATTTTATAAATATGGTTAGGTTTAGGTTTGATTGAATATGTTATTATTGAAAATTTAAATTAAATTTCACTTTAAAATTTATAAATATGATTAAGCTTGATTAAGTATATTATTATTGAAAATTCAAAATAAATTTTATTTTAAAATATATAAATAATTCTATAAATATGATTGAGTTTGATTAAAAATTTAGAGGAGGGATACTCTTGGTATTAACATAGTTGGATTTATCATCCTTCTTTTATACATTAATGATATTGTTTTCCTTGCAAAAAAAAAATTAAAATATTCACAAGTAATTCAAAATTTTCCAACAATTTTGCAAAAAATGTGATTATATATATATATATATATATATGGTAACTAAGTGAGTTTGTGTTACCTTCCATGAAAGACCGTTACAAAATAGTCAGTTTTTGCTTGAGACGGAGCCACCACCATGGGAAACGGACTTCGTCCCGACAGAATTCTTAGGTTTGTTCTTTCGATGTCCACAAAATTATTACAAAACCAAAAAACGATGTCCACAAAATTGTTACAAAACCAAAACCAAAACCAAAAAATTCCCACTAGTACGTAATCACCTATGCCCCTCTTCGAGTGCCCATGTTGCCTCGACATGACAAATGCAGAGAGGGACAGTTTTAGGTGTGATAGGAACTGATCCAAAGTTCTTCCTTTCCCCCATGATGCGTCCGAAGGAGGAAACATGCAAAATGACAATTCCCACAACTCTGAGTGGCCTTAATTCCCCTCGTGCAAGCGAATTCATGGTTGTTAATTATATATTGAAAGGCGTGGTTTTTAATGCCTTGTTGAAAGGCTCATACCTGGATTTAATGCCACCAACCATCCTCGTACTAACCAAAAACATTCCTCTATGACAAGAGAAAGCTAAGTGTAGTGGGATTTGAATTCCCTGAATTAGCGGCCACCGAGTGACATCCTCCACAAGACAGGCGTGTGAAGCGATGTGTCAGGTGGCGAGCGATCAACATGCAGGGTGATATGACACAGGGGATATTCTCTTGGTGACACCCCATCCGGGGGGGAATCACTCAATTGCACCAGGGAGGTGCATTCCAGGAGAGTGGGGTGATCCCTGTGCTGAGAGGAATTGCAGAGCAAATCCTCTTCTGAGCAATAGACTTTGATGTTAGCTAGTTTGTCTACCACTTTGTTGGTTTATCTCCTAACATGGGAGGGAATTAGAACTTGATGCAACCTAAGTGTTAAGTTTTAATGCTTTTCAAAGATAATAGCATGAATAGGATCAATGAAAGAAACACAATCACAAGGTACACAACATTTTATCCTAGGAAACCCTCATGGGGGAGAAAACCCAACAAAAACTTCCTTAATATAGATTTCCAATACAATGCCAAGATAAAGACCAAAACACTAGAGAATATCCAAGACTATGCATGTGACTCTCTCTCTCCTTCTTCTTACAACTGCAGCTACCTCCAAAAGATGCACACTTGTTGAGTGACTAAGTGAGTGAGAGAATGAGGCCCCATCCTCTCTTATTTATACTAGCTGAGGGGCGCAAGAGTTGTGTCTTTTCACCAAGCGAGGCCGAATTCTCTCAATAGTGGCTAAAACCACTTTATTAATCCCTAGGGGTCAACTTCTCGAATAACACCATATAACTATGGTTTGACCAATCCACAAAAGGGGATTTGGTCTTATACAAGACCCGACATGATCAATCCACAAAAGGGGATTTGATCTATATAAAATAACTTAATTAGAATTAGAATATTCTTCGTAGTTACAATATTTCAACACTCCCCCTTACCAAGAAGGGTATTATACTAACATAACCCAATACAACATCATCAGGAGAGAGAGAGGGCAACAACATCATCAACATATGGAAAATTGATTGGCGCATCTATAAATCATCGAAAGTTTTTCTCATCATCAATAACATCATCATTCACAGCACGGAGCTGGAGTATCATCATCATCATCCTCTGTATCAACATCAATTATTATAACACAAATACAACATCATCATCAACATTACAAGGCTGATAAAACATCAACAACAACATGACGTTGATACAACATCATCACGACACTGATACAACATCATCAACACGAGGCTGAGATAACAACATCATCATCAACATCATTAGCATGAGGCTGAGATAACAACATCATCATCATATGGCAACAAAATAAGGCATGTGCAATAACAACATTTTGTGGCACTCTGACAGACCGTCCTTACTGAACCTTTGGGATCTGCCCAGGAATCATAAGATTCCCTAGGATATAAAATCCTAACGAAGCTACCACGTGGTACTCTAGCAGGCCATCCTTACCGAACCTTCGAGATCTGCCCATGAATCAAAAGATTCCCTAGGATATAAAAATCCTAACGGAGCTACCACTACTAACCACAACTGCCATATACATGCACATGTACTCTGACAGACCATCCTTACTGGACCTTCGAGATCTGCCCAGGGATGATCAATCCCCTAGGATATAAAAATCCTAACGGAGCTACCCGTTGTTGGTCAGGATAATATTGTATCATCAAAATCACTCCCCCTTTCGAGGGAGGTCCTTTCGGAAAACACCAAGCTTGTCTCAGAAGTGCTCAAACTTCACACAAGACAAAGGATTGGTCAACGCATCTGCAACCTGCTCATCTGTTCCAACATAATGGAGCTTTATAGCTCCCCTCTGCACCATATCACGAATGTAGTGATATCGTATCTCTATGTTCTTTGACTTATCATGGAACACAAGGTTCTCCATCATCTTTATGCAACTTTGGTTATCACATAGAATCACGGTGGCTTCCATCTCCAGATTGAATAGACTTGTCAATAACTTCCAAAGCCATATGGATTCACGACTGGAGGAACATGATGTGATGTATTCCGCTTTTGTCGTGATGAGAGAAATACTAGATTTCTTCTTGCTCTGCCATGAAGTCATGGCTAACCCCAGACTGAAACAACATTCTGAAGTGCTCTTTCTATCAGAAACACTTCTAGCCCAATTTGAATAAGTATATCCATACAGTATGAAGTCATGATCTCCAATATGACAGAGACCATATTCCAACGTACCCTTAAGGTATCTCATCACAGGTTTTGCAGCTATGAGGTGAACATGTATGGGCTCTACCAGATACTGACTCAAGGTGTTCACAACAAAACATATATATGGCCTGGTATTTATCAGATACATCAGCATACCAATAATATGTCTGTACAGAGTAGCATCAACCAATTCTGACGAAGTATCTACCAAGAGCTTCAACTTTGTTTCCATGGGTGTGTTCATGGCTTTACACTCCAACATATCAAATCTCTTCACTATTACAACTGCATACTTCCCTTCGTTAAGGAAGATATTATCTGGGCTCTGCCAAACCTCAAGACCTAAGAAATAATGCATCAGGCCTAGGTATTTCATCTCAAATTCTGCAGCGAGCTTCTTCTTACAATCTGTGATGATCTTTTCTTTTCCAGTTAAGATTAAGTCATCTACATACAACAACAATATAACTGGCTCGTCATTCATAACCTTGAAGTAAAGGTTAGAATCAGCTTTACTCTTGGTAAATCCCAAGGTCAACATGAAACTATCAATTCTGCCATACCAAGCTCTGGGAACTTGCTTTAATCCATATAGAGATTTCTTCAGTCTGTAGACATGAGTCTTCTTGTCTTCTACTTCAAACCCTTGTGGTTTTTCTCACATTCAAGAAGGTTGTTTTCAAATCCATTTGGTGTAACTTCCACTTCATCTTATCTGCAATGGCTATGATGGTTCTGATAGAAGTGTATCTGGATACATGAGAATACATCTCTTCATAATCAATGCCTTCCTTTTGAGAAAATCCATGAGCTACAAATATTGCTTTATGTTTTCAATACTTCCGCTTGCAGCATGTTTTATCTTGTATATCCATTTGGAAGATACCACATCTTTGTTCTTTGGTCTGGGAACTATTTCCCTTACATCATTCTTTATAATGGACTGGTATTCTTCCATCATGGTATCCACCCATTCTTTCTTCTAAATGGCTTCTTCAAAGCAAGTAGGTTCCTTTTCTATGAGATCACACATCAAGGCCATATAACTAGAGAATGGCTTAGGTTTCTTGCTTTGCCTCATGGTTCCTTCCGGGGCACCATTACTCTCTCTATATTGAATAAGTTCCCTTTCCCAAGATGGATTTCTCTTCTGAGAGATCGTCATCTGGGGAGGTTCTTGAGATTCTATCATATAATGATTTTCCAGAATCTCATCATCAGGGGTAACTGTGACTTCCTTCACAGGTTTTGCAACTCTAGGAGCTATAGGTTCTTCTTCATATACTTCTTCAAGCTGGCATTTCCTTGATATTTTGAGTGTTGCATCTTCATCAAAGGTTACATCTCTGCTAATCTCAATATTATGGTAACCTGGTATGTAAATTCTGAAGGCCTTAGAGACCTCACAGTATCCAACAAATGTTCCCTTCTTTCCTGAAGGATCCAACTTAGTTCTCCTTTCTTTCAGAATGTGTACAAACACTGGAAAGCCGAATATTTTGAGATGGCTTACTTCTGGCTTCTTTCCAGAGAACATTTCTTCGAGGGTTTTGAATCCAAGTGCACTATGGGATAATTTGTTTTGGACATAGACTGTTGTTCTTGTTGCTTCATCCCATAAGTGCATTGGAAGATCTTGATCATGGATCATGGTCTTCACTGCTTCCATTATTGTTCTATTCTTTCTTTCTGCTACATCATTTTATTGAGGATTATAGGGAGTGGTGAGCTCCCTTTTAATCCTAGCATCTCTACAAAAAATTCCATATTCATTTGAGGTTTATTCTCCTCCATTATCTGACCCGAGTATCTTGATTTTTCTTTCGGAGATATTTTCTACCAAGGCTTTGAATTCCTTGAACTTTCCAAGTACATCATTTTTTTATTTCAAGAAATAAACCCTATTCTTGCGAGAATAATCATCAATAAATGACACATAGTATACATACCAACTTAGAGAGGTTGGTGGCATTGGGCCACATACATCTGAGTGGATGAGCTCCAAGATTCCTTCTTCTTTATTGTCGCTCTTTGGGAAATGATTCTTTATGTTCTTTCCTTGTGCACATCCCTTGCACACACCTTCATGATCAACCTTGAATTCTGGTAAACCTATAACTACCTTGCTTACATATGGTAAGGATTTGTAATTGATGTGATCTAGTCTTTTATGCCAAAGTTCACATGGACTCTCAGTGGAGTGAGTCAAGGCTAATTTATCTTTTAACTTATACAAGCCACCTTCTTATGTTCCAATAATAATTGCATCTTCTATGGTTTTTCCTTTAGGCCACATAAGAACTTCACCATCTATAAATGCAATTTTGAAACCTTTCTTATCTAGAGTTTAGATAGAAAGAAATTTATTTGTCAAACATGGTACATAGAGTACATCCTTCATCTTCATCGGAGTTCCTGAATCCAGTTTGTAAGTGGATTCTCCCATTCCTTTGATAGGGTATTCATAGTCATCTCAATTGAGACTTTCTGGGGAAAGTCCTTTTCTGTAAGGCTAGATAGAATGTCTCTATGACCTTTCATGTGCTTAGAAGCACCACTATCTATGAGCCAAGTATCCTCACCAGATATCATAGATCCTAAGAGGGCGGAGAATAAAACATAATCTTCAATCTTTTCTTTAGTCATCTTTGTAGGTGGCTCATCATCTTCAAATGCATGGGAATGATGCCTTTTGTTATTTCTCTTCTTGTATTCTTCCCTTCTACCAGGACAATTCTTAGCAATGTGTCCCATCTGATCACAATGATACATTGATAAGAGAAGAAATATTTTTCTCTTCTTTTCCCCCTCTAATATTTCTAGAATCTCTTTGGAGACTGTGATTCTTTATGGAAGTGGGTGAACTTCTTTGGAGAGTGAGATTCTTTATGAATATGGGTCTCCTTTTGGAAATGAGACCTTTTCTTTCCTCCTTTATCATTAGCATCTAGGGCTTGGTATTCATCCCTCAATAGTACTACTTCTCAGTTGGCTACTCTTGCTTCTTCTTGAACACATTCTTCCCATAGACTGCCAAATTGGAGTTTTTCTTTTCTTGCACATATAGTTTGGATGAAAGCATATCAAGGTATTGTGAGACCATTAAGAGTTTTCATTATAAGTTCATCTTCATCTAGGTTGTCTCCAATTTATTCTAGTTGTTTCTTGAATTGAGAAACCCTAGAGAAATAGTCATGAATTGTTTCTCCCTTCTGCATCTTTCTATTCTTGAGTTGGGTTCTCAAGTTCATCTTCTGGTTGATGTTATTTCCTTGATACATTTTGGTTAGGGCATCAAACATCTATTTTGGAGTATTCTTAGAAGACACTTGAGGGATCAAGTGGTCTTTAATGGAATCTTTAATGATCCTTTTGGCCCTAACCATATCCTTCTTGTACTTTGCTTTGGCTGCTTCTTCTTTGGGTTCTAGTACATTTTCTTTTATGAATTTTTCTAGGTCATTATTTTCATGAATGAGTCCAATCATGTACTTCTAGGTATGAAATTTTTCCACACCTTCTGACTTTTCAAAAAGCTTAGTGCTTGCAAACATCTTGACCTGGAGCTAGGAAAATTAAAAAAAATAAAATGCTCAGAAACTGAGTCTAATCTTACCAGGAGATGCGTTGGACTAAGGCGAGTAGGATGGAGCTGTCTGATTTCAAAAATTTCAAGTTTTACCCCTTGAAACTTGACCTGTGGAAATTTGTACTAGTACTTCTGGTATTGGTTATGGTTTCCTGGTTTTCCTGGTTTTCTGGTTTTCTAGTACCAATCAAAACTAGGGGTTGACTTTTTGGAGGCTCTATCCATTGAAAAGGTGCGCTCAAGCTGCCAAAGGATGCACTAGGGTAGGGAAAACTTCCCTAGGTGGTTTTTAGTCAAAAATTGCCTTCCAATAAAAGCCCTAATTTTCTTGTACAACAACAGTGACGTTTTTGGTTACGCAATGAAATGTGCTATATTCAGTTCATCTCTGATACCATGTTAATTTTTAATACTTTTCAAAGATAATAGCATGAATAGGATCATTGAAAGAAACACAATCACAAGGTACACATCATTTTATCCGGGGAAACCCTCATGGGGGAGAAAACCCAACAAAAACTTCCTTAATATAGATTGTCAATACAATGCCAAGATAAAGACCAAAACACTAGATAATATCCAAGACTATGCATGCACCTCTCTCTCCTTCTTCTTGCAACTACAGCTACCTTTGAAAGATGCACACTTGTTGAGTGACTGAGTGAGTGAGAGAATGAGGCCCCATCCTCTCTTATTTATACTAGCTAAGGGGTGCTAGGGTTGTGTTATTTCACCAAGCAGGGTCAACTTCTCCCAATAGTGGCTAAAACCACTTTATTAATCCCTAGGGGTAGACTTCTCAAATAACACCATAAAACTATGGTTTTACCAATCCAAAAAAGGGGATTTGGTCTTATACAAGACCCGACATGATCAATCACAAAAGAGGATTTGATCTATATAAAAATAACTTAATTATAATTAGAATATTCTTCACAGTTACAATATTTCAACACGGAGGAGGGATCAAAGGAGTTCTATATTTTTAAGGAGCCTTCAAATGGGGAAAATATTATCTGGGGTAGAGCCATTGAGAAGTCTTTTCAGCATGTTTAGAATTATCTGGGAGTCTCCTTCAACAACTACTTGGTTGTAGCCATTTTGTTGATCCAGTAGGATACCATTAATGAGATCCTAGAGCTCTGTCACATTATTTGAATTGTAACCAAGACTTCCAGCTGAGATATGTAAAATTGTTTTGTGTTCATCCCTAAAGACAAAACCGAAGCCAGATGGACCCAGATTTCCTTTTGAAGCCCCATCAAAGTTGAGTTGTAGGAATCCTAGAGGTGGACATGTCCATCAATTTAGGCTGTGAGCATTATTGGATTTCCCATTGATCATGGGAACTGCATGGGTAATTTGGAGTGCCCAACCTTGTAGTATAGCCCTTTCATTTGGGTCATAGGAGAGATCCTCAAATGTTAATGTCTTTGCTAATATGGTCTCTATGATATTCTTTTTTATTTGAAGCCAGACTCTATCCCAAGTTTGATGCGTAGAGAGGAAGACTTGATGATTGCATTCTTTATATATCTACCAACAAACTATACCTAGAAGATGATGCTAGATATGGTTAAGTATTAGATTTTTTAAGGCTCTGAGACGCCATTCCACAATTATTTTTTCAATCCCCTCCCTGTTTCGATCTGACTTGCACATCATTTGAGCCTCTTGATCCCAGATGTTGGCATTGTATGGACATTGATTGAGGAGGTGCTCCTGCGTTTCTTTCGATCTTAGGCATAAGTGACAAATGCAGGGCCCAATGGAGCCTCGTTTTTCCAGGTTGTCCCAAGTGAGGATGATTTTGTACCCAACAATCCAAAGGAAGATGTTGATATTTGGCCATAAATTTGAACTCCAATTTTTTACCTAAATGGTGGCTTTGGGTAGCAATGAGAGATTTTCCTACAGACCATATGCTTCTTTGATTGTGAAAGTACCTCTAGGGTTATTTCCCCAATGTAGTATGTCTAGCCCATGTTTGACCGAGGTAGTATGCATCAAGGTTGGAGTTGCCCTTCTTATACTTAATGTTCAAGTGGAATTGTTGGAGGTGTGTGGAACACTTTTGATAGCAGTAATTGTGTAAATTTCCTTGTGTCTGCATGAATTTTAGAGGCTCATGATCAATGTGGATGGATGTTTCCTTTCCTATAATATAATGCTTCAAATTTTGGCATGCCTACGCAATGGAGTACATCTTCTTGTCATAGGTGGGATATCTGCAAACACCATCAGATAGTGTCTCATTGCGATAGGTCATTGGATGTCCTTGTTGAGTAAGGATTGCACCGATAGAATAGTTAGAGGTATATGTCTCAATATCATATGGTTGTTGTAGTTCTGGAAATGTGAGGATTGGTACAGAGTAGAGGCACTGTTTCAAATCATTGAATGCTTCCTAATGTGATTTAGTCTAGGAAAACTTGGCTTAAGCTCCACCTTTGGTCACTTGACTTAGGTGCCAAGCGATATTAGAGAACCCCAACATGAACCTATGGTATAAGTTGGTGAGGCCTAATAAGTTGCATAGCTCTATTAGAATCGTCGGGGTGGCCAGTCATGAATGAGTTGGATCTTAGCTAGGTGCACATGCACCCCATGTTCATCCATGACATATCTTAAGAATCAAACTTATTTATTTCTCTTCATAATTTGATTCTTATTGTGTGTGTGTGTATTAGTGTTTTAAAAGTTAAATTTTAAATTTAATTAATTTGAAAAACATTTCATGGGTGAGAAAAGGAGAGACTGAAGCTTCAAATATTAGGGATCCAGATACTAGGTGCAAAAGGGATTGTTTAAATTTGAAGGGTGTATTCTGTTACTCCATTAGAATGTCTAGAATTTCATATGCAAAAAAATAGAGGCAGACAAGTATGTTCGAAGTGTGGGTGAATAGCTTATGTAATGCAATGTTCAAATAGAGGAAAAACTAATTTTAGGTAATTTTCTATAGTTTTTTTTGTGAATGATCTCTTTTTTCTTCTCATAACTAAGCTTTAAACAATGTTAAATCCAAATTCTATTAGCAAATTAAATCTAAACTAAGATAGTATTGGAACTTTGTTGGATTTCTGGAGGGGAGACAAATTCACGAGGCATTAGGGGTTGTTCAAGAACGTTTGCATTCAATCAAGGTAAAAAAAAAAGAAAAAAGATATGGTAGTAAAAGTGGACTTATCAAAAGCACATGACATGGTGAGTTGGCTCTATTTACAATTAATACTAATCCATTTGGGATTTTTTTCCACAATTTGTTTCCATAGTGATTAATAGAATCACGTATATTTATTTTTATATACTAATAAATGGTGTAGCTTTTCCCTTCTTCAAGCCAACAAGAGGGCATAGACAAGTGTGCCCACTATCCCCACTCCTATTTCTTTTAGTTACTAAAGGATTGAGTATATTGATAAAGGAGGCCATTGGGAATGGTAGTTTTAAAGGCATAAATCTAGGTGATCTCTCTTGTGTTACTCATTTGTTGTTTGTGGACAATGTTCTCATATTATGTGAAGATTCTAGGAGAGTGGTTGAGAAAATCAAAGAAATCATTGATCTATCTTGTTTATCCAATAGTATGATGATCAATCTAGTGAAATCAATGATAACCCTTTCAGGTATCCCCGAAGGGAAATAAATTTCATTACTCATTTGTTACCTTTCAATATGGTTGATTTTGATATCAAGCTGAAATATTTGGGATTCCAATTAAAGAAAAATCTGTATAAAATGTGTGACCAGCAATCATTGATAGAAAAGATGAAGAAAAAACTAAATGTATGGTGCAATTAGTGGTTATCAAGAGGGGGTCAAATAGTTTTGGTCAAATTTATCTTAGAAGCAATTCCAGAGTATTGGATGCCACTTGCATGGATACCAAAAGAAGTTCTGGAAAGGATTAGAATATTATGTTATAGTTTCATTTGGTCAGGGCATCACAGGAAAAAAAAGGTATTGCTCTAGTTTCTTGGAAAAAAATTGCAATTCCAAAGGCACAAGGAGGATGAGTTTTAAAGAATATATTCCTATTTTGCAAGGCCTTAGTTGCAAATAATGTTTGGTTTTTAATCCAAGGTGAAGGGTTGTAGGATTAAGTTATTAGAGATAAGTATATATCTCATGACATAGTGGAGGACTGGGATAGGATACCCATAAATAGAATACACAATGCCTCAATCATTTGGAAATCAATTATTAAAACTTTTCCTTTGGTTGTAAATTGGTTGGTGTGACGTGCTAGAAAGGGATACAAAGTACAAATTAGTTTATATCCATGGACTAAGAGTGGGGGCCTTCACAAGTTACCTTTTTCAGATGTGTTAGATTAGGAAAATATGCAATAACCTATAACGAGAATATAACTAGTATAATATCCTATACAAAGCATCAATAAATCGATGAATCAAAGAGAATAGAAACAAGAGAGACAAGTGTTTGCATGGTAAAACCCCAATGTGGGGAAAAATCCACGAAATATAGTCTTATATTAATCCATATGGATTCCAGTGGCCTCCCACCTATTCCAACTGGTTCATTTTGGCAGTTTTCTAGTTTGGCAGTTTTTTTCTAGTTTTCTAGTCCTTGACTTCTAGGGTCGTTTTGAGGCCCTAAACAACATTTTTAAGAATAGCCAAAATCAAATTATAGACAAAGTCTGAGTCTGACGGCAACATGTGTATTCCTCTAATAGACCTTTCCAACGAGCTATCGTGCGCCTAAAATGAAGATCGTATGCAAAAGTTACGACCCTGGGAAGTTGATGTACTAGCTTACCCCAACAGGGCCCACATGAATTTTGGCGCTTCATCTCCTAGGGTTAGGTTTTTGGATGTCTAGGGTTTTTGCATTCATGTTTATTGTAAAAATTCCTTCAGAGCCTCATTGTAATCAGCTTCTTGTGAATGAGCACAGTCGTCACATCTCTTCTCAGAGATAAGCCGCCACCATTCCTGCAAGCTTGTTTTCCGCTGCATTTTATGGTTTGAGCTTATTTTCTTATTGAATAGAAACCAGTTTTACTGTATCTCTATTATTCTATGTTAAACATCTTTTAATAATCTGTATTCATTTTGTTATTCTCATAAAATATGGATCAGTGGTATCAGATCAGTCTGCTCCTTGTCGTTCTTAATGCATGTCCCCAATGAGGTCAGGGTACAAACAATTGGGTCTTGAGCTTGCTTCTCTTGAGAAAAAAATATCTCGCACACCCAAGCGACCTCTCATGGAAAAATAAAATAAAGACGACGAGACAAGAGATCCTATCAAAATATTGCTTGAGGAAGCCCTCACGCAACAGAGGAACACGATGATGGATAATTTCACGCAAATCCTTCGGTGGCTACCGACAAGTGACACATCTTCCTCGAGTGGAGGCTCTTCCCCCTTCAAGGTACAAATCAACTTTGATTTGAAGGTTAGATAGACGCATATGCTGTATAAAAAAGGTTGAATCTACTAGAAGGGTATTTTTTTGTCCATAACTTTTCGAATAGAAAAAATATTACTTTTGTGGTCCTCAAAGTCGTTCCCCATGTCAAAGATTGGTGGAAAAATTTATGTGAGAAAAAGGAAACATAGGAACCCTCATTATTTACAGTCACGGCCACCTGGGAATCCTTCAGGGATGCTATTAAGGAACAATACTACCCTATCAGAAGTTATGACAACTTGTATACAAAATGGACCACATTGCGGCAAGAAAGAGACCAAGCTATGCCAAAGTTCACAAATATCTTCCATACCTTACGCACCAAGATGGGTATCAAAGATTCAGAGTGACATTTGGTGCTCAAGTATCACGGTGCTCTGCATAGATACATCCAAACCGAAATGGAATTTATGGACATCTTGTCCTTAGGCACGACCTATCGATATGTCGTCAAAATCGAGCAGAAGTTCAAACAAAAGACACGAAAATTTGGGCCTGGGAACCCCTCACAGCAAAGTCCAGGCAAGGGCAGCCCCAACCCATAGAACAAAGGATAGAGAAAAGATGGACAGTATCAAGACAACCAGTCCAAGCTATAAGAAAAGAAGGACACTGAAAGACAAAGAAAGATACCGAGAAGTGGTGCGACTTCCATAAGAGCCCTTGGCATAACACTGTTGATTGTCGCTCAAAGAAGTCGTTGGTGGTCGAAGCAAAAGCCTTTGAATCAGATGGGAGTTCTGACTATGAATCAAAACCAGAAATGGGAATATGGATAATTGATGTGCAACCTAGTGCCACCATTGCTACCACCAAGCTCCATCCTAGTGAAGCAGACAAGCCAGAAGTAGGTGAACGCCTTTTCCATTCACAGATGTGGGTAAAAGACACCTTGTTGCACTTCATCGTTGATAGTGGTAGCCAGAAGAACCTCATATCAATAGAGGTCATCAAGAGGTTGGCCCTGCCGACAGCACCGCACCTGCAACCCTACACCATTGGATGGCTCTGCCAAGGAAGCGATCTTTGCATCAGCCAAGAGTGTCAACTGTCATATGACATCAAGCCCTTCAAAGACGAGGTATTGTGTGATGTTGCTCCTCTCAAAGTTTGTAATGTTCTTTTGGGCCAACCTTATTTATGGAAATGCCATGTTGTATATGAGTCTAGGCGTCATAGTGTTATTATTACTTTGAATAGGAAATTGTATAGGATACCCGAGGAAGTCCCACCTAGTGATATTTCCTTGATCTCTACCAAGAAATGCAGGAAGGTCATCTCTCAGACCGGGAAAATTGTCTTCGTGATTCTCTCTTAGAGTGAGAAAAATATCGCATCCACATCCAGGGCCTCCATGGTCGATCTCCCCACACAACAGAAGCAAGTAAGTTCATGGAAGAATACTCAGATATCTTCTCCTCTCCTACCGAGGTACCACTGCACTGCCAAGCCAAGCATCTGATCGATCTGACCCCTAGTGCACCGCTACCCAATGGGACAGTCTATCATTGTTCTCTATTAGAAAATGAGGAGATCAAGAGTTAAATCCAAGAATTGCTCCACAAGGGACACATTTGTCCCAGCTTGTTGCCTTGTGGGAGCCCAATCATGCTGGTGCAGAAGAAATACGAGACCTGACGAATATGAATTGATTATCGAGCCCTGAATAAAATCACAGTCTGGAACCGGTACCCGATTCCCCAAATCGACGACCTCCTTGATCAGCTCATGGGGGCCAAATACTTCTATAAGATTGATATGAAGTCTGGCTACCATCAGGTCCCAATAGAAAAGAAAGATGTATGAAAGATTTCCTTGAAGTCAAAATAATGTCTTTTTGAATGGCTAGCCATGCCTTTTGGTTTGAGAAATGCACCAACAAATTTTATGAGGATGATGGACGATATCCTGCGACCTTTCACCAATATATTTTTAGTGGTGTGTCTGGATGAAATCATCATCTACAACAAAACTTGGGCGGAACACCTGCATCATATTCAATAGGTTCTGCACACCTTGCGGCAACACAAGCTATATGAAAACTTGGAAAAATTCTCCTTCGGCATGGACAGGGCCCATTATTTAGGCTACATTGTTGATCAACATGGTGTGCATTTGGATCCAACCAAAATCCATGTCATCCGTGACTGGCTAGCCCCAACCACACTCACTGAGCTTCGAAGCTTCTTGGTCCTCCCCAATTTCTATCGTCGGTTCATGTTGGGATTCTCTCATATCGCATGGGCCTTCAGCCAAGTAACCTGGGGTGGTGGTAAGGAAAAAATTTGTGGGGCCTATCCCAGCAACAAGAATTCGATGATTTGAAGAAGCGTTTGTGCTCATCCCCAGTACTTTCATTACCGGACCTGCAACATCTCTTTGAGATCGAGATAGATGATTCATACTATATTGTGGGCATCATTCTCACTCAACACGGCCACCCTGTGGCATATCATAGTGAGACACTATCAGACGTTGTTCATAAGTACCCTACTTAGGATAAAGAAATTTACTCCAATGTGAAAGCTTACCGCTAGTGGAGACATTACATTCTTGGGAAGGAGACAGTCATCCACACTAATCATAAGCCACTACAGTTCATGCGAGCCCAAGGAAAATTGTAAAATGACCGCCATAAGAAGTGGTCCACATACTTACAATAGTTCCACCTCAAAATCAAGTATAAAACCAGAAGTACCAACCGATTTGTTGATTGCCTCAGCCGACCTCAAGTTGTGGAACTCACCACGGTGATAGACTCTTGCGACCACGAGACCTATGGATGGACCCACCTCTATGAGACAGACCTTGAATTCTCCACCACCTACCTAATGTTGGGAAAAAACTCAGTGGTCGCTAATTTCCATCTTCAGGATGGGTTGTTATGTCGTTTGGGCCATCTTTGTGTTCCATCAAGTGAGCGTGCGAAGATAATTTGGGAAGCTCACTACAGTTGGGTGGCATGACACTTTGGCGTCGAAAATACAGTGGTAGTGTTGTAGAAACATTTCTACTGGATGAAACTTCGACATGATTTCAACAAGTATATCAGGTCTTTCACCACCTGCGCTATTTCCAAACCGACCACTAAGAAATAGGGCATGTACACCCTGTTGCCTACTCTTGACAAGCCATGGGAATCCATCTCAATGGAATACATGTCAGGCCTTCCGTCCACCAAGAGGGGAAATGACTGTGTTTTTGTGGTTGTTGATCGCTTTTCTAAGATGTTGATTCTGCCTATCTACAAGAAGAGCATCACAACAGAGGCCACTGACAAGCTCTTCTTTGAACGGGTATGGGTACATTTTTGGATCCCACAAACCATTGTCTCATATCAGGACAGTTGGTTCCTCAACAAATTTTGGTTGAACCTCTAGTCACTGTTGGATACCAAGCTCACCAAATCCCCTTCTTTCCACCCCCAGAAATATGGCCAAACTGAGGTCGTCAATCGGATGATTGTGCATATCCTACACATGTACAATTCCAATCACCCTCGCACATGAGATGAGATTATTCCCTATGTCCATCATAGCTACAACCAAGCCCTGCATAGCTCAACTAGCCACAACCCCTTTAGGGTGGGGTTGGGATTCCAACCATTGGGCCCCATGGATGTTGCACTACCCTTGGAAACCACCTCAACCAATTTGTCCCCTGCTCCACCTGAAGCTAATAAAGACACCTGGTTCATTAAGTGGATCCAGCACATCCACCAACAGGTTCAAGATATTTTACAGAAGTCCAATGCCAAGTACAAGAAGCACCATGATCAACACTGGGTGCCACATAAGTTTTAGGTGGGTGACAAAGTATGGCTGCACTTACAGAAAGAACGCCTTACAGGTCCCTATTGGAAGCTTCTCCCACTCCGCTATGGTTCGTACACCATCACCAAGGCTGTGGGTGACAATGATTTTGAGCTCAACATTCCCCCTTTCTTTGGTCTGCACCCAATATTCAACGTGGCTCTCCTTCAGCCGTATTTCCCACCATTATTGGACACCTCAGAGATAGCAGAGAAGTTGACACCAACATAGATCAATCCTGACTACATGCAATAGGAATCCAATGATCATATTGTGGACACACAGGTCAAGGGCACTAGACAACAAAGGATCCAGCTTTATCGAGTTGTCAAAGCAGGGTAGCTCCTACACCAAGGCAAGTGGCTTACCCAGGGCCAAATTCAGCATAAATTTCCTCATCTGATGGGGGAAATCAATGCAATGGAGACCATTTCTTCCTAAGGAGGGAGGATTGATCCATATGGATGTCGGTGGCCTCCCACCTATTCCAACTGGTTCATTTTGGCAGTTTTCCAGTTTGGCAGTTTTTTTCTAGTTTCTGGTCCCTGACTTCTAGGGTTGTTTTGAGGCCCTAAACAATGTTTTTAGGGCTCCCCATAGTTAGAATGTAGACAACGTTAGATTCAGAGGAAAATATGTGTAGTCCTCAGATAGACCTTTTCAACGAGCTATCGTGCGCCTAAAACATATATCATATGCAAAAGTTACGACCCCGGGAAGTTGATGTACTAGCTTACCCCAACGAGGCCCACATGACTTTTGGTGCTTCATCTCCTAGGGTTAGGTTTTTGGATGTCTAGGGTTTTGTCATTCATGTTTATTGTAAAAAATCCTTCAGATCCTCATTGTAATCAACTTCTTGTGAATGAGCGCAGTCGTCACATCTCTTCTCAGAGATAAGTCACCACCATTCATGCAAGCTTGTTTTCTGTTGCATTTTACGGTTTCAGTTTATTTCCTTATTGAATAGAAACCAATTTTACTGTATCTCTATTATTATGTGTTAAACATATTTTAATAATCTGTATTCATTTCGTTCTACTCATAAAATCCGGATCATCTATTCCTCAGGAAAACTCTCCAATCTTACATGGAAATAGCATCTGCACATATTCATTCCCTCACATCACATTTTCACTTCTCTACAATGTGTCAATAGGGCCTCCTTCAACTCTATTATATATGAGAGAGTGAAAGGAAAAAATTCCCATGATGCATGTTGGATAAATTATTTGTATAAGATAGTCAGTTATTGAAGAATAACTTGGTCTAAGTTTACAAAATGTCATAGGCATGTACATAAGACCACTAGGAAATCATTTTAACACATTCTAACAATATGATTCGTGATATTCAATATGGGGGATTTTATAAATTAAGGAATATAGCTAGCAGGAAGAGGACTACCTTATGGCTGCATAATTGGCTACCTAGAGGGAGATTGGTCTAAGAAAGGAGGATAAAATCATATGGCAGAGGTATATTTCCATCCTAAAAGGTTGTTTTGTAAGACTAATGGGTGAAGAAGATTAAATTGTATGGTCGCCAAATCCTATAGGGAACTATATTCCAAGAATTGAATATAAAGTGTTGGTTGCAAAGGGAGGAGAAGATACATAAGTTTGGTGGTGGAAAATAATTTGGAAATTTAAGTTTCCAACAAAATCTAAAATACTCATGTGGTTATTACTGAACAATAAAGCTCTTACATGGGATATCTTGTAGAGGAGGAACATTTCTATTCCAAGGTAGTGTAGTTTATGTAAACAAGAAGAGGAAACAAATTCACATCTTATCATGACTTGCACTTTTGCAAAGAAAGTTTGGAAAGAAGTGGAAGGAATGATAGGTATGAAGAATGTATGGATTTGAAACTCCATTGAGGAAGCTCTTGGGATATGGTGTTTAAATAGAGAAACAAGGAAATTTAGATCTCTTCCATTGAACATTGCATGGGAAATTTGGTTGGCCAAAAATCATAAGATATTTGAGGACAGTGATACTTTAGCACTTAACATTGATGTGCAAGGCCTAATATTTTATCTTCTTCTGCTCATTTCCAAGATAATCATTTTTCTAGACAATGAGTTGAAGAAGAAATAAATAGAGACTTTTCATGGGCATGATTTGATGGTGCTTCTCAAGGGAACCACTAGGGAGGGGTAGGGGGAATTATTCATCTCTCTGTGTCTCATAGAATCTCTTTCAGAGTTGGAGTCGATTAAGGATCAAACAATTATTCTGAACTTATGGCACTCAAACTGGTTTTCTTATTGGCTTTGGAACACAGAGCAACTCATTTACAAATATATGGAGATTTTCTTCTTGTTATTAAGTGGATGAGACATGAGTTGACTCTAAGAAATGTTACTCTCCAACTATCGTTTCAAGATATTTGGTCTCTACATTCGGGGGTCACTCATATCTCATTTGCACATATATATTGGGATATGAATGGGACCATTGATAGTTTATCAAAAGGAAGGCTTGGGCTGGATCGTGGAGTTTGGATTGTTACTAAGGACCATCTAAACCATAGGGTTGAATTCATACATGAACCTTGGTTAGAATTTGATCTAGAATTCATTTATGTACTATTTTTTTATTTCTTGTTTTGTTACAAGGTTTGAGAATATAGAAGAACTATTAGAAAAAACAATTGATTTTTGTGGGACGAAGATCAAAATCATCTAGAGCAGTTTTATAAATCCATTTTTGAAAAGAGACTTGTGTAATTCAAATTCTACGAGGCCTAATAGGAAAATATGAATGTTGTGCAACATCTATCAAATGTAATTTTGTTTTTTTTATAAATACAATTAAAAGACTTTTTTTTTTTTTTGAGGAAAAAGGAAAAAAAAAAAAATTTAAACTTTGTACATGGCTTAGATAATATAACATAAATATAATCTTGTGGGAGGAATTTGAATAAACTAGAAAATATTATTTTGTATAAATATTTATAAGTTAAACATTGTTTCCTTTAATATTTGTGGATTATCTAAATATAAACTCAACATAAAGATAGGTCAACTTAGTTTCAGCCCACATATAATTTCTACTATAATCTCATGCCTTTCTTTGTCAAACTTAATAAAATAAAAACTTTAACAACCCACATGTAATTCCTACTATAATTCCATGCCTCTTTTTACCAAACTTAATAAAATAAAAACTTTAACAAATCAAATAACCAAAAAAAGTGTGTTTATTAATAAGTTAAACACCCCTTTAATATTTATAAATGATCCTTGTATAAACTCCATATGAAGATAGGCAAACTTAGTACCAGCCCACATGTAATTCTTACTATAATTACATACATTTCTTTGCAGTTAATACATATCAATAAGTAAAAATGTGCAAACTTAATGATATAAAAACTTTAACAAATCCAACAGGAAGAGATAATGTGTTTTTAAAGATATTATGTATCATTTAGTGAGATAAAATAATTAGAACATAATTTTAATTTATGCTATTTTACTTGAATATTATTTTTTAATTATATATACTATAAAATTTATATTAAAATTTTAATAATAATTTTAAATTTAGCAGGAAGAAAAACAACAGCATGCAATATGAAAAAATAACAAAATACATATATAAATATAGATATAATTGAAATGTTATTATAATTTTTCGTCAGCATAACAGGGCTGTCGAAAAGCTCTCGTCAACGTTACCTGCTGTCGGGGCCCACCATTTCCGCCATAGCCCACGTGTTTTCAGGAAGTCTGAAAGGCTTCCTTTAAACTTCATGCAAGACACATCCATATGACAATGAACGGTCGTAGATGCTTTCATGGACGCTGGCTGAGGTTGACTACTAATGTTTACGAAATCCGGCCAGAAGGATGACACTATAAAAAAGAATATTTGAGTAATTGAGACGTAGACCTAAATTTATGGATCCGTATAATGTCTATACTAAATGTTTTATCAAAGGATGTTCTATGTTCGAAGACAAGTCTTCTTTAAAAGCATACTTAGTCTATGAAGAGACCACGAGAGAATTGAGGAAAAATAAATTGTGTTTCAGCTCTTAGGAACCATGGGCACCAAGACATAGATGCGTTACAAAGGACAAAACGGGAAAGGCCCATTACATTGAGGTATACTCTGACAGTGATAATGATGAGGATGAGGTGGAGCAGGCACAAGACCTGAGACATCGAGCATCGGGAGAGGAGTCTTTACAGGTTGGGGCTAGGGCCCAGTCATGGCCTCGATGTCAGGATTTTCGAGGTATCATACCTTCAGGGTTAGAGGTGTCCTACAAGGGCACAAGGTGACAGTCTTTATTGATGGAGGAGCATCCCATAACTTCATTGACCCTAACATGGTCGAGCAGAGAGGAATTCTAACAAAGGAATTCGATGGGTTCACAGTATTCATACCAGGAGGCCACCAGATGAGTTCCACCAAGTGGATTCCCAAGCTCACAATAACCATGGGAAACTACTCAATGACAAATTATTTCTTCGTGGTGGACGTACCATACACCAATGTAGTGTTGGGAGTTCAATGGCCTTACTCTATTGGGAGATACACTACTGATCAGAGGACCATGGAGATGGAGTTCACAAGCCTGGATGGAAAGAAAGTGGTCATACGAGCCATGCACCAGTACCCGCTAAAGATTGTGTCATCGCACCACATGGAGGCAGTCTTGAGGCGTTTTTATATAGAGTGGGTTGTAGAGTGTTTTATTTCTGACAGAGAGCCACCAGACCGTTTGCAACAACTTCTAGAGGACTTACAGGTATTACTCCGCAAACATCATAAGGTATTTAGTGGCATTACTCCTAGAATTTCACCTGATAGAGGTTTTGAGCATATCATAGAGTTAAAAGAGGGGGTTCAAGCAATTATCACAAACCCCTATCTGAACCCTCAAGTTTACAAGGACGATATTGAAAAAACCATCAAAGAATTGTTGAAAATGGGCCACATCCGCCTTAGTTCCATTCTATTTTCCTCTTCTGTTGTCTTAGTCAAGAAGAGGATGGTACTCTGTGGATGTGTATTGACTACAGGGCTCTAAACAAGAAAACGATCAAGAATTGGTACCCCATACCCAGTATCGATGAATTAATGGATGAGATCAGGGGAGCTAATTTTTTCGCAAAGATTATCTTCGATCAATGTACCATTAGATTAAGGTACGAGAGAAGGACATACCTAAGACATCCTTTCGATGCCACTATGGGTATTATGAGTTTTTGGTCATGCCATTCTAGCTAACTAATGCCCCTGCCACTTTCCAGTCGTGCATGAATCATGTGTTCAATAAGTAGCTGAGGAAGTTCTTATTGGTCTTCTTTGACGACATCCTCAATTACAGCAAAACATGGGAAGACCATCTGCGACATCTTGATGAAGTACTTGGTATTATAGAGAGTCAACAGTTGTATGCAAAGGAATCCAAGTGTGAGTTTGGTATGACAGATATGCTCTACTTAGGGAATGTGATTGGGGTGAATGGGGTACCGGTGCACCAAGAAAAGATCAGGGAGATCATTGAGTGGACAAGTCCCAGGAATGTGATAGAACTAAAGAGTTTCTTTGGTCTCTGCACTTAATATAGGAAATTTATTAAAGTATTCTCACAATTGACAACGCCACTGACTCATCTCACCAAAAAGGGGGCTTTCGTTTGGATAGAGGAGGCCCAGGAGACATATGAGAAAATGAAGCAGGTGATGAGTTCATGCCCTATTTTAGCACTCCCTGATTTCACTCAGCCCTTTGTCTTGGAGTGTGATGCTTCGGGAATTGGGATAGGAGTTGTATTGATGCAAAGTGGTCATCCAATCACGTTTGAGAACCGCAAAATCTGAGAGCATGAATTACTCCATATATGACAAAGAGATGTTGGCCATAATGCATGCTTTGACAAAATTTTGGCAGTACTTGGTGGGAAATAGGTTCAAGGTAAAGACTGATCATAATAGCTTGAAGTTTCTCATAGAGCTAAAGGAGCTGAGTGAGCGCTAACAAAAATGGATCATTAAAATCCAAGACTATGATTTTGAAATTGAGTATGTGAAAGGAAAAATAATGTGGTTGTTGATGCCCTATCTAGGATACTCACTCTCTCTCATGGAGATTTCAGCAGAATGGAAGGCACTTCTATTGGTAGAATACTCCAAAAACAAGTTTGCTTGTGAGATACTTGATGGTCAAGTTTTCAATGACAAGTACAGGGTTATCGACGACATCATATATTATAAGGACCGGATCTGCTTAGTACTAGAATCTCAGTTGAAAGAAAAAATTCTACAGGTTGCGCATAATTCTCCTTTGACAGGTCATCTAGGATACCTGAAGACTTATAGACAAATTTGGGAGAGGTTCGCTTGGAAGGGTCTCAAGAATGATGTACTAAAGTTTCAATGGGAGTGCCACATCTGTCAGTAGAATAAGGCAAAACATACCCATCCAGCAGGATTGCTCCAACTGCTTCCCATCCATGAACAAAAATGGGAAAGCATTTCGATGGATTTTATTACAGGGATACCTTAGGTTCAAGGGAAGGATTGTATCTACGTGGTGGTTGACAAGATTACTAAATTCTCCCATTTATTTTCCATATTGTCCAAATATTCTGCAACGCAGGTAGCAAAATTGTTCTTTAGAGAGGTATTTCGGCTACATGGAATTCCCAAGACAATTGTTAGTGATCGAGACTACATATTCATGGGGGGTTTCTGGCAGGAGTTGCTCGGACTCGCAGGGACAGAATTAACGCCCAATACCAGTTATCACCCTCAGATTGATGGGAAAACTGAAATTGTGAACAAATGACTTGAGGGGTATTTGAAAAATTATGTTTCGGGGCAACAGAAGGCATGGATCAAATGGTTGCGCTTGGGTGAGGATTTCTATAACACCACCTATCACATGTCGATAGGGATGACACCTTTCAAAGCTTTGTATGGTTATGATGCCACCACCTTTGTGGACCGAGCATTTGGGGATAGCTGGGCACCCAAAGCCAAAGATTGGATTCAAGAGAGTCAGGACATCCTGCGAACTCTCAAAGATAACCTGCAAACGACACAAAATCAACAAAAGATGTATACCGATAAGCATAGAGTGGAGAGAAGTTTTGAGGTTGGAGACTTGGTATACCTCTGCTTGCAGCCATACAAGCAGTCATCCTTGAAAATTAAAGGGACAGAAAAATTGAAGCCACAATTCTATGGTCCCTACAAGATTTCGAGGCAAGTCGGGGAGGTAGCTTATGAGTTAGAGTTTCCATAGGGGTGTATGATACACAATGTCTTCCATGTTTCATGACTCAAGAAGGCAATGGGACAACATGTTGTCACCTCTATAGAGCTACCACCATTGGATGAGGAGGGGTAGTTGTTTCTAATTCTGGAGGAGGTGTTGGAGACTAGAGATCAAAAATTAAGGAACATGGGAATCAAAGAGTACCTGATCAAATGGAAAAATATTCCTATTGAGGATGCCACTTGGGAAGGAGAGAAGATATTGTAGCATCCTAGATTTCATTTGCTTGAGGAGTGGTTCCGCTAGACTAACTTGGTTTACGTAGGCTAAGTTGGAAAAGTTACCTAGGGAACTCAACTTTTGCCCAGGAAATAACTTTATAAAGTGAAAAAGGGAAAAAGGGGGACATGTCTCTTAGGAAAATGAAGTCACTTAAAAATTATAAAGTGTGCACACATAAAGTGAGTTTAAAAATAAAATAAAAGTAAAGTGAGTGGGAAATAACTCAAGTGAGAAATAAAAGAGGGGAAATGAGGAGGTGCCCCTCATTCTTGCATTCACTCACTTAGAAATTAGATTTTGAGAGATTTTAAGGAAACAGTCTAGGGATTTTGGAAACACTTGTGCATTTGTTGGTTTCAGTGTTGCAAAGATACACCCTAGCTAGTCTTGAGATCGAAATCACTCAGATTTCGACATTGTGCTTCATTGCCAAAGAATATTATCAATCTACTCATAGCAGTGGAAGGTTTTAGGGGATTTGTGTTAGAGAAACCAAGTTATTGCTTGGAACCCATGTTCTTCATTATCTGTTGGGCCGAGCTCCTCTTTTCATTGAGTTCTTAGTTGTTGGGAACTATATTCTAATTCATGGGCTCATTCCTTTATGTGTTGGGTGCATTTTACCCTTGACTGAGACATTTACTCATCTGGGACGTCAAGTTGATCATTTCTGGCTTGTTTTATTAAGTGTGGACTGATATTTCTATGTGGGAAAACAATTTTGACATCAGATTGAAGCTTGGAGGGGTCGACCTCATTCCTAGGTTAACTGCTCACTGTTGGGGGGTTGTTTTGATCCGGATTATGTTTGGAACGAAATGAAAGCAGAGAAATTACAATGAAATACTCATGAAACTTGCTTGAAACAGAGAAATACAACAATACTTTATTTCTATTAATGAAAGAATTGTAAAGAGAGTGTAAAAAAACAGAGTGCAAGACTTGCTAGAATGGTGGCAGCTTTATCTCTGAGAATAGATGTGACAGCTACGCTCATTCGCAAGAAGATCATTACAATGAGGCTGTGAAGACCTTTTTTATGTTAAATAGGAATTCCAAAACCCTAAACATCCAAAAAACCTAACCCTATAAGGTGAAATGCCAAAAGTCATGTGGGCCCATATGGGTAAGTTGGTACCTGAACTTCTCAGGGTCGTAAATTTTCCATACGACCTTCGTTTTAGGTGCGTCATAGCTCGTTGGAAAGGTCTTTCAAAGAACTACACATTAAATTGTCAAACTCTGACTTCGTCTATAGTTTGACTGTGGCAAGCCAAAAAAACACTATTTAGGCCTCCAAAACGGCCCTGAAAGTACAACAAGATGTGCTGACATGAAAACATACAAAATAAGCTAGTTGGATTAGGTGAGAGGCCACTAGTATCCACCTGAAAGATGTGTAGGGCTTCAGACAACCCCAAAAGTGTATAACCCACCATTACAAAGAAGTACAGAAGAACGTGCTAAACTTAAAACTGGCAAAAGGAGCATGTTGGAACAAGTGGGTGGCCACCGATATCCACTTAGATCAATCATCCCCCCTTAGGAAGCAATGGTCTCCATTGCATTGAGTTCCCAGGGAAGAGGGACAAGCATGTTATGAATCTGAATCACAAACTGGTTGTTGGTGGGGTTGAATATGCTCCACCAACCTGTTGTCTCTGGGGAATTGTGTAGGCACCATTGTAGGTGAAGAAACAATATCTTATTTCTCTTTGACAATATATTTTTGTTGGATTGAAGGTGTTGAGGCTGCAGTGGTTGTAGCGTTCTTTTGTGCATCCTTTGAACACACTGTGAAGAGGATGAATTTGGAATATGAGAGATTACCTTGCGACACTTTTTTGGTGGAGCAGTAATCGGAACTACCTCTGGTATCCTATAGAGTTGACCTCCCAGAGTAATAATGACACTATGGAGTCTAGAGTCATAGACAAAATGACGTCTCCACATATATGGTTTCCCCAAAATGACATCACAAACATCAATAGGGGCAACATCAGACACTACCTCATCCTTGAAGGGTTGGATGCCATAGGACAAGCGACACTGTTGGCTGACATGGAGATATCATCCCTGGTGAAGCCACCCGATGTTGTATGGCTACAGGTGTGGTGTTGTCGACAACCCCAATTGTTTGACGACCTCAACTGAGATGAGGTTCTTCTGGAAGTCGTTATCAACAATGAAATACAACGAGGTCCCCTTCACCCACATCTGTGAATGGAAGAGGCACTCCCCCTCTTTAGGATCTACTAAGTCTTTTAGTTGAATTTTTGCGGTGGCAACAGTGGCAGTGGGGTTTGCGTCAATGATCACATATAAGGAAAATATAACCAGTCCAATCTCCTATACAAAGCATCAATAAATTGGTGAATCAAAGAGACAAGAAACAAGAGAGACACATGTTTACGTGGTAAAACCCCAATGTGGGGAAACATCCATAAAAGTTAGTCTTACATTCCTCAAGCAAACTCTCCAATCTTACAAGGCAAGAGAATCCACACATATTCATTCCCTCACATTACATTTTCACTTCTCTACAATGTGTCAATAGGGCATCCTTCACCTCTATTATATATGAGAGAGTGGAAGGAAAACAATTCCCATGATGCATGTGGGATAAATTCTTTTTACAAGATAGTGAGTTATTGAAGAATAACTTGGTCTAAGTTTACAAAATCTCATTGGCATGTACATAAGACCAGTAGGAAATCATTAACACATTCTAACAAGATGATTTGTGATATTAGATATGGGGGATTTTATACATTAAGGAAGATATCTAGCAAGGATAGGACTACCTTATGGAAACATAATTGGCTAACTAGAGGGAGATTGGTTTAAAAGAGGAGGACGAAATCATATGGTAGAGGTATACTTCCACCCTAAAAGCTTGTTTTGTAAGAGTAAGGGGTGAAGAAGATCAAATTGCATGGTCACTAAATCCTATAGGGGACTATATTTCAATAATTGAATATAAAGTGTTGGTTGAAATGGGAAAAGAAGATACATAAGCTTGGTGGTGAAAAATAGTTTGGAAATTTAAGTGTCCAGTAAAATCCAAAATATTCATGTGGTTATTATTGAACAATAAAGCTCTTACATGGGATATCTTATAGAGAAGGAAACTTTCTATTCCAAGGTAGTGTAGTTTTTGTAAACAATAAGAGGAAACAAATTCACATCTTATCATGACTTGCACTTTTGCAAAGCAAGTTTAGAAAGAAGTGGAAGGAATGATAAGTATGAAGAATGTATGGATTGGGAACTCCATTGAGGAGGCTCTTAGGATTTGGTGTTTAAATAGATAAACAAGGAAATTTAGAGCTCTTCCTTGAACATTGCACAAGAAATTTGGTTGGCCAGAAATTGTAATCTATTTTAGGACAATGATACTTTACCACTTAAAGTTGGTGAGCAAGGCCTAATATTTTATCTACTTCTACTCACTTCCAAGATAATCATTTTTCTAGGCAATGAGTTGAGGAATAAATAAATAGAGACTTTCCATGGGCATGCTTTGATGGTGCTTCTCAGGGGAACCCTTAGGGAGGGGTAGGGGGGATTCTTCATCTGTCTGTATCTCATAGAATCTCTTTCAAAGTTGGAGTCAGTTAAGGATCAAACAATTCTTCTAAACTTATGGCACTCAAACTAGTTTTCTTGTTGGCTTTGGAACACAGAGTAACACATTTACAAATATATGGGGATTTGCTTATTGTTATTAAGTGGATGAGACAGGAATAGACTCTAAGAAATTTAACTCTCCAACTATTGTTTCAAGATATTTTGTCTCTACATTCGGGGGTCACTCGTATCTCATTTGCACATATCTATAGGGATAGGAATGGGACCATTGATAGTTTATCAAAAGGAGGGCTTGGGCTTGGGATGGATCGTGGAGTTTGGATTGTTACTAAGGACCATCTAGACCATAGGGATGAATTCATACACATTAATCTTGGTTGTAATTTGATCTAGAATTCACTTATGTACTATTTTTTTTTTCTGGTTTTGTTACAAGGTTTGAGAATATAGAGGGACTATTAAGTGGGAAATGTTTTTTGGGGGTTGGAATTTTTTGTAAAATTAGAAAAAACAATTTCTTTTCACGGGACAAAGATCAAAATCATCTAGAGTAGTTTTATGAATCCATTTTTGAAAAGGTACTTGTATAAGTCAAATTCTACGGGGCCTAATAGGAAAATATGAATGGTGTACAACATCTATCAAATGTGATTTTTTTTTTATAAATACAATTAGAAAACTTTTTTTTTTGGAAAAAAAGAAAAAAAAAACATTTAAACTTTGTACATGGCTTAGATAATGTAACATGAATACAATCTTATGGGAGGAATTTGACTAAACTAGAAAATGTTATTTTGTATACGTACTTATAAGTTAAACATTGTTTCCTTTAATATTTGTGGATGATATGGATGATATAGAGATAAACCATATCATAGTGGTGGGAGACTCCACAATTATAATCATACATATGCACAACCTTCTAATCACATAAGATATTCATACATGTAGGCTCATTTATAGTTCTCAAGCAATAGTGAAAAATTATAAAAGCATTGATTTCTTTCAAGTTCTATGAGATCGCAACTCCTCAGTAGACTTCAAACCAATGAAGTGGTTTAAATTTAAGTGGAAAAATTTAGGATGAATGGTGGGAGATTAGTCTTGTGCTATCTCCCATAAAACATATCCCAACATCCAAATTTCCCATGCATTCAATGGAGAGTGACAAGTGGTGAATTTATTGTTTGGTGAATTGTCAGGCATTAAAGCCCCTATGGGATGGTGTACTCACATACTCATTCTTATTTACATTGAACGTTGATATCAAAAAGATAATGGGATGGAGATTTGGATGTCATTTTAATGTTTTAGAGATCAATATTCTACTTATTGCCATCTTCATAATTGGTCAAAGGGGGAAGAGATATAGTATAATCCCTTCTTGCAAAGTTAGGCTAGTGTTTGAAGGCATCTTAGAGGTAGTATTATTTCCCCCATATTGAAATTCAATGTTGTTCTTCTCACTCTCTACAAAGAAAACTTTAGGTTCTTTGGAATTTGGCATAGGTAAACTAAGTCTTCTAAGTTGGTATAGGTTTGAATATGAAGTTGGGAGAAATCAAGCTTAGTGTTTTTCCATGGCTAGCTGGCATTATCATTCTAATTGGTCTGTTCTCTTTGATATTTCTAATTTGAGAAGGGTTATGAGAAGAGGTGAATTCCATGTGATTGACATCCAAGATGTGTTGTATATCTCAGTCAAAATGTGTGAAGGATGGACAAAAGATTGGAAGTACAAAGAATCTCTGGAAGTTCACATGCCCTTAACCAACATATAATTAGTAATTATATTCAAATAGAATATTAAAGGAAAAGAGGAAAATATATCATAGGTATCATGGGAAGTCGTAGAAAAAAACATAAATCTCTTGAAAAAAGTCTCATTGCATGATATAGTTTCAATATTTGTAGGTGGAACCAATTTAGTAGCCCCTCTGAATCTTTCCATTGGTTTGTTTCAAGCTAAAGAAATTAGGGTGAAAGAGGAGGATATTGTGCAGTAATGACAAGGCTCGATCGGTGACTCAGAGATGGGATTAAATGAACAACTTTCCCACTCTCAGAGTTGTATAAAGTAAGAAGCCACTGATGGGTGAGGTTTCAAATAACCATGTTTTCTCTTTTTTTATGACTTTCTCCTCATATTTTAGATGCTTATTTAACACACACACAATAAGAATCGACTTATGAAAAGAAAGACATAAAAGAAGTATGTATATATATATAGATATATAGATATATAGATATATATAGTTTTAAGAGTTAAATATTGAATTAATTCATTGGAAAAACATTTCATGGGTGAGAACAAGGAGAGGTTGAAGCTTCAAATATTGGGGATCTAGATTTTAGGTGCAAAAGGGATTGTTTAAATTTGAACGATGTATTCTATTACTCCACTGGAATTTCTAGAATTTTATATGCAAAAAAATAAAGGGAGCAAAGTATGTTTGATGTGTGGGTGAGTAGCTTATGTAATGCAACGTTCAAATATAAGAAAAAATATTTCAAGCCAACAATTTGTAGAAAGAATGACTCATATCATGTCACTATTGAGTTGAACCCCCACCTTAACTTAATGTCGATAGCCCCACAAGGCACAACCAACCTTCCTCTCCCATTATTCGAGTGCTTTGGTCAAGAAAGATAATAGTCACTAAAGAGATCAGTCGACCCTTCCTTTAATCTAAACTTGCCTTTCCTTTCCTTATCACTCTTCATGCTTTAGTCCTTCCATTAATGATGAGGATATGGTCCCAACCAATAGATCAAGCTTCGATCCCCACCTGAATGGATTGATATTCATTCTAGTTTCGCCTCATATTCAGCCAGATATTTCTCTGTGGTCCAATACAAACCTGATATCTTTATTTAGCCGCAACCAACCCCTTATGTGTATTAAATGTGTATCTCCAACCTTGAATTCATGGGAGTTTCTCAAGCCAACCAGCCTTATTGAAAACTAGTGCCCTCTATGTAGTTGATCCCCAAGTGCTGGTAAAGAAACAGTTTCCATCCATTCGTTAGAGAGTCTTGTAAGGAGAACCTTGTCGCAAGAGGAGAATAGTTGGTTTCTCTCTAGGGTGGGAGGGACCTACACTACTTTCTCAAGGCCAAATTATTTTTTCTAGAGATTTTGTTTTTGGGGGATTGATCTTTTTTTTCTTCTTATAACTAAGCTTTTAACAATGTTAAATCCAAATTCTATTAGCAAATTAAATCTACACCAAGACAATATTGAAACTTTGTTGGATTTTTGGAGAGGAGACAAATTCATTAGGCAAGGGGAGTTGCTCAAGATTCAAGAAGGGTTTAATTCAATCAAAGTAAAAAAATTAAAAGCTATGGTAGTAAAATTGGACTTATCAAAAGTATATGATAGGGTCAACTGGCTCTATTTACAATTAATGCTAATTCATTTGGGATTTTGTCCACAATTTGTTTCAGGGTGATGAATAGCATCACATATATTTCTTTTTCTTTCTATACTAATAAATGGTGCATAATTTCTCTTCTTCAAGCCAGAGAGAGGACTTAGACTTGGGTTATGAGTATCCCCACTCCTCTTTCTTTTAGTAGCTAAAGGATTGAATAGATTGATAAAGGAGGCCACTAGGAATGAAAATTTTAAAGGCATAAATGTAGGTAGTCCCTCTTATGTTACTCATTTGTTGTATATGGATTATATTCTCATATTATGTGAAGGTTCTAGGAGAGTGGTTGAGAAAATAAAAATAAAATCATTGAACTATTTTGTTTATCCATTGGTACATATAGAAAAATCAATATAGAAAAATCAACGATATCTATTTGGGGTATCCTTGAGAGAGAAAGGAATGTTACCTTTCAATATGGTTTCTCGTTTAATATCATGTTGAAATATTTGGGATTCCAATTAAAGTAAAATCTATATAAAAGGCATAACTAGCAATAGCTAATAGCAAAGATGGAGAAAAAACTAAATTTATGGCGCAATTGGTTGTTACCAAGAAGGGGTCGACTAGTTTTGGTTAAATTTATCCTAGAAGTAATTCCAATGTATTGGATGTAACTTGCATGGATCCCAAAAGAAGTTATTTCGTTCTGGAAAGGATTAGAATATAATTATGTTATAATTTCATTTGGTTAGGGGATCAAGGGAAAAAAAGGTATTTCTCTAGTTTATTGGAAAAAACATACAATTCCAAAGGCACAAGGAGGCTGAGGTTTAAAGAATATATTCCTATTTTTCAAGGCCTTGGCTGCAAATAATGTTTGGTATTTAATCCAAAGTGAAGTGTTGTAGGATCAATTTATTAGAGATAAGTATATAGCTCCTGACACAATGGAGTATTGGGTTATGATACCCATAAAGAGAATACACAATGCCTCAATCATTTAGAAAGTAATTATTACAACTTTTCCTCTTGTTGGAACTTCTTTGGTATGGTATGTTGGAAAGGGAGACAAAGTACTAATTGGTCTATATCCATGGATTGGGAGTGGGGGGATTCACAGGATACCTCCTCATATGATTCAAGATATTAAAGACAAGGGATTGTATACATTAAGGCAGGTAGCTAGTGGGGAGAGGACTACCTCATGGAAACATAATTGGCTACCTGGAGGGAGATTGGTCTAAAAGAGGAAGAAATCATATGGCATAGGTATACTACCACCTTAAAATATTTTTTTGTAAGACTAAGGGGTGAAGAAGATCAAATTGAATGGTCACTAAATCCTATAGAGGACTATATTCCAAGAATTGGGTATAAAGTGTTGGTTGTTGAGAGAAGAGCAGATAGATAGGTTTGGTGGTGAAAATAGTTTGGAAATTTAAATGTCCAACAAAATCCAAAATATTCATGTGCTTATTGTTGAACAATAAATCTCTTACATGGGATATCTCGAAGATGAAGAACATTTCTAGTCAAGCTAGTGTTGTTTATGTAAACAAGAAGATGAAACAAATTCACATATTATCGTGACTTGCACTTTTGCAAAGCATGTTTGGAAAGAAGTGAAAGGAATGATACGTATGGAGAATGTATGGATTGGAAACTCCATTGAGGAGGCTCTTAGGATCTAGTGTTTAAATAGAGAAGCAAGGATATTTAAAGCTCTTCCATAAAACATTGCATAGGAAATTTGGTTGGCCATAAATTCAAAATTGTTTTAGGACAAGGATACTAAATACCACTTAAAGTTGATGTGCAAGGCCTAGATATTCTATGTGCTTCTCCTCAATTCTAAGATAATCAGTTTGTTAGACAATCAGTTGAAGAAGGCATAAATAATGACTTTCCATGGACATACTTTGATGGTGCTTCTCAGGAAACCCAGGGAAAGAGTAGGGATAATTCTTAATCTCTCTCGCTATGTCATAGAATCTCTTTCAAAGTTGGAGTCGATCAAGAATCAAACAAGTGTTTTGAACTTGTGACACTAACAAAGATCAAGAAGTAGGGATAATTCTTCATCTCTCTCGCTATGTCATAGAATCTCTTTCAAAATTGGAGTCAATCAAGAATCAAACAAGTGTTTTGAACTTATGACACTAACAAAAATCAAGGATCAAACAATAACGTGTTACTGACAATGAAAACCCAAAAGGAGAAGAAAGAAACATAGTCTTTTTCTTTATCGAAGATCTGAAACTTCTCACCCAACTAAGACTCTCCCCACAATTTCATTCATGAAACCCTAAATTTCGTGAGCTTTGTGGGAGAATCCACAACACCCAACAACTACAACCGCCTTCAATCCCCACACTCCAATCCGTCTTCAATCCAATCCATTAATAGAGATACAAGCGGCGGCCCTCTTCTGCCGACGAAAAACCCCTGGTCAACGTTAACCGCCACCGGGGCCCACCATTACCGTCATACCCCACGTGTTCTGAGGAAGTGTAGAGTGTATGGAAGGTCTCCTTTTATGCAAGACACATCGATCCGACAGTGAACTGTCGCATATGCTTTCATATGGACAACTAATATTTACGAAATCCGGCCAGAACGACGACGTGAAGACGTAGCAGTAAATTCAGGGATCCTTGTAATGTCTATCCAAATGTTTTTATCAAAGTATATTCTATGTTTGAAGACAAGTCTCCTTTAAAAGCATACTTAGTCTATCATGAACATCCCAAATAGTGAACCTTCTTCTCCTTCTCCACAAGCCCACCTCCTCCACTTTGCATTTATAAATAATTTTATAAATATGGTTAGGTTTAGGTTTGATTGAATATGTTATTATTGAAAATTTAAATTAAATTTCACTTTAAAATTTATAAATATGATTAAGCTTGATTAAGTATATTATTATTGAAAATTCAAAATAAATTTTATTTTAAAATATATAAATAATTCTATAAATATGATTGAGTTTGATTAAAAATTTAGAGGAGGGATACTCTTGGTATTAACATAGTTGGATTTATCATCCTTCTTTTATACATTAATGATATTGTTTTCCTTGCAAAAAAAAAATTAAAATATTCACAAGTAATTCAAAATTTTCCAACAATTTTGCAAAAAATGTGATTATATATATATATATATATATATGGTAACTAAGTGAGTTTGTGTTACCTTCCATGAAAGACCGTTACAAAATAGTCAGTTTTTGCTTGAGACGGAGCCACCACCATGGGAAACGGACTTCGTCCCGACAGAATTCTTAGGTTTGTTCTTTCGATGTCCACAAAATTATTACAAAACCAAAAAACGATGTCCACAAAATTGTTACAAAACCAAAACCAAAACCAAAAAATTCCCACTAGTACGTAATCACCTATGCCCCTCTTCGAGTGCCCATGTTGCCTCGACATGACAAATGCAGAGAGGGACAGTTTTAGGTGTGATAGGAACTGATCCAAAGTTCTTCCTTTCCCCCATGATGCGTCCGAAGGAGGAAACATGCAAAATGACAATTCCCACAACTCTGAGTGGCCTTAATTCCCCTCGTGCAAGCGAATTCATGGTTGTTAATTATATATTGAAAGGCGTGGTTTTTAATGCCTTGTTGAAAGGCTCATACCTGGATTTAATGCCACCAACCATCCTCGTACTAACCAAAAACATTAACATACTCTTCTTGGTATTAACATAGTTGGATTTCTCATCCTTCTTTTATACATTAATGATATTGTTTTCCTTGCAAAAAAATATTTAAAATATTCACAAGTAATTCAAAATTTTCCAATATTTTTGCAAAAAATGTGATTATATATATATGGTAAATAAGTAAGTTTGTGTTACCTTCCATGAAAGACCGTTACAAAATAGTCAGTTTTTGCCTGAGATAGAGCCACCACCATGGGAAACCGACTTTGCCCCAACAGAATTCTCAGGTTTTTTCTTTCGATGTCCACAAAATTATTACAAAACCAAAAAACGATGTCCACAAAATTGTTACAAAACCAAAACCAGAACCAAAAAATTCCCACTAGTACGTAATCACCTTTGCCCCTCTTCGAGCGCCCATGTTGCCTCGACATGACAAATGCAGAGAGGGAGAGTTTTAGGTGTGATAGGAACTGATCCAAAGTTCTTCCTTTCCCCCGTGATGCGTCTGAAGGAGGAAACAGGCAAAATGACAATTCCCCCAACTCTGAGTGGCCTTAATTCCCCTCGCGCAAGTGAATTCATGGTTGTTAATTCTATATTGAAAGGCGTGGTTTTTAATGCCTTGTTGAAAGGCTCATACCTGGATTTAATGCCACCAACCATCCTCGTACTAACCAGAAACATTCCTCTATGACGAGAGAAAGCTAAGTGTAGTGGGATTTGAATTCCCTGAATTGGCGGCCACTGAGTGACATCCTCCACAAGACGGGCATGTGAAGCGATGTGTCAGGTGGCGAGCGATCGACGTGCAGGGTGATATGACACAGGGGATATTCTCTTGGTGACACCCCATCCGAAGGGGAATCACTCAATTGCACCAGGGAGGTGCATTCCAGGAGAGTGGGGTGATCCCTGTGCTGAGAGGAATTGCAGAGTAAATCCTCTTCTGAGCAATAGACTTTGATGTTAGCTAGTTTGTCTACCACTTTGTTGGTTTATCTCCTAACATGGGAGGGAATTAGAACTTGATGCGACCTAAGTGTTAAGTTTTAATGTTTTTCAAAGATAATAGCATGAATAGGATCAATGAAAGAAACACAATCACAAGGTACACAACATTTTATCCTAGGAAACCCTCATGGGGGAGAAAACCTAACAAAAACTTCCTTAATATAGATTGCCAATACAATGCCAAGATAAAGACCAAAACACTAGAGAATATCCAAGACTGTGCATGTGACTCTCTCTCTCCTTCTTCTTACAACTGCAGCTACCTCCAAAAGATGTGCACTTGTTGAGTGACTGAGTGAGTGAGAGAATGAGGCCCCATCCTCTCTTATTTATACTAGCTGAGGGGCGCTAGGGTTGTGTCTTTTCACCAAGTGGGGCCGAATTCTCCCAATAGTGGCTAAAACCACTTTATTAATCCCTAGGGGCAACTTCTCGAATAACACCATATAACTATGGTTTGACCAATCCACAAAAGGGGATTTGGTCTTATACAAGACCCGACATGATCAATCCACAAAAGGGGATTTGATATATATAAAATAACTTAATTATAATTAGAATATTCTTCATAGTTACAATATTTCAACACTCCCCCTTACCAAGAAGGGTATTATACTAACATAACCCAATACAACAACATCATGAGAGAGAGAGGGAAACAACATCATCAACATATGGAAAACTGATTGGCGAATCTATAAATCATCGAAAGCTTTTCTCATCATCAATAACATCATCGTTCACAGCATGGAGCTGGAGTAGCATCATCATCATCCTTTGTATCAACATCAATTAGTATAACACTAATACAACATCATCATCAACATCATGAGGCTGATAAAACATCAACAACAACATGAGGCTTATATAACATCATCACGAGGCTGATACAACATCATCAACACGAGGCTGAGATAACAACATCATCATCAACATCATCAGCACGAGGCTGAGATAACAACATCATCATCATATGGCAACAAAATGAGGCATGTGCAATAACAACATTTTGTGGCACTCTGATAGACCGTCCTTACTGAACCTTCGGGATCTGCCCAGGAATCATAAGATTCCCTAGGATATAAAATCCTAACGAAGCTACCACGTGGTACTCTAGCAGACCATCCTTAACGAACCTTCGGAATCTACCCATGAATCAAAAGATTCCCTAGGATATAAAAATCCTAACGGAGCTACCACTACTAACCACAACTGCCATATACATGCACATGTACTCTGACAGACCATCCTTACCGGACCTTCGAGATCTGCCCAGGGATGATCAATCCCCTAGGATAAAAAAATCCTAACGGAGCTACCCGTTGTTGGTCAAGATAATATAGTATCATCAACATCACTCCCCCTTTCGAGGGAGGTCCTTTTGGAAAACACCAAGCTTGTCTCGGAAGTGCTCAAACTTCACACAAGACAAAGGATTGGTCAACACATCTGCAACTTTCTCATCTGTTCCAACATATTGGAGCTTTATAGCTCCCCTCTACACCATATCACGAATGTAGTGATATCATATCTCTATGTGCTTTGACTTATCATGGAACACAAGGTTCTCCATCATCTTTATGCAACTTTGGTTATCACATAGAATCACGGTGGCTTCCATCTCCAGATCGAATAGACCTATCAATAACTTCCAAATCCATATGGATTCATGACTGGCAGAACATGATGCGATGTATTCCACTTTTGTCGTGCTAAGAGAAATACTAGATTTCTTCTTTCTCTGCCATGAAGTCATGGTTGACCCCAGACTGAAACAACATCCTGAAGTGCTCTTTCTATCAGAAACACTTCCAGCCCAATCTGAATAAGTATATCCATACAGTATGAAGTCATGATCTCTAGTATGACAGAGACCATATTCCAACGTACCCTTAAGGTATCTCATCACAGGTTTTGCAGCAATGAGGTGAACATGTATGGGCTCTACCAGATACTGACTCAAGGTGTTCACAACAAAACATATATATGGCCTGGTATTTATCAGATACATCAGCGGACCAATAATATGTCTGTACAAAGTAGCATCAACCAATTTTGATGAAGTATCTACTAGGAGCTTCAACTTTGTTTCCATGGGTGTGTTCATGGTTTTACACTCCAACATATCAAATCTCTTCACTATTTGAACTGCATACTTCTCTTCGTTAAGGAAGATATTATTTGGGCTCTGCCAAACCTCAAGACCTAAGAAATAATGCTTCAGGCCTAGGTATTTCATCTCAAATTTTGTAGTGAGCTTCTTCTTACAATCTGTGATGATCTTTTCTTCTCCAGTTAAGATTAAGTCATCTACATACAACAACAATATAACTGGCTCATCATTCATAACCTTGAAGTAAACGTTAGAATCAGCTTTACTCTTGGTAAATCCCAAGGTCATCATGAAACTATCAATTCTACCATACCAAGCTCTGGGAGCTTGCTTTAATCCGTATAGAGATTTCTTCAGTCTGCAGACATGAGTCTTTTTGTCTTCTACTTCAAACCCTTGTAGTTTTTCTCACATTCAAGAAGGTTGTTTTCACATCCATCTGGTGTAACTTCCACTTCATCTTAGCTGCAATGGCTATGATGGTTATGATAGAAGTGTATCTGGATACATGAGAATACGTCTCTTCATAATCAATGCCTTCCTTTTGAGAAAAGCCATGAGCTACAAATCTTTCTTTATGTTTTCAATACTTCAGCATGCAGCATGTTTTATCTTGTATATCCATTTGGAAGATACCACATCTTTGTTCTTTGGTCTGGGAACTATTTCCCTCACGTCATTCTTTATAATGGACTGGTATTCTTCCATCATGGTATCCGCCCATTCTTTCTTCTAAATGGCTTCTTCAAAGAAAGTAGGTTCCTTTTCTATGAGATCACACATCAAGGCCATATAACTGGAGAATGACTTAGGTTTCTTGCTTTGCCTCATGGTTCTTTCTGGGGCACCATTATTCTCTCTATATTGAATAAGTTCCCTTTCCCAAGATGGATTTCTCTTGTGAGAGATCATCATCTTGGGAGGTTCTTGAGATTCTATCATATAATGATTTTCTAGAATCTCATCATCATGGGTAACTGTGACTTCCTTCACAGGTTTTGCAACTCTGAGAGCTATAGGTTCTTCTTCATATACTTCTTCAAGCTGGCATTTCCTTAATATTTTGAGTGTTTCATCTTCATCAAAGGTTACATCTCTGCTAATCTCAATATTATGGTAGCCTGGTATGTAAATTCTGAAGGCCTTAGAGACCTCATAGTATCCAACAAATGTTCCCTTCTTTCCTGAAGGATCCAACTTAGTTCTCCTTTCTTTCAAAATGTGTACAAACACTGGAAAGCCGAATATTTTGAGATGGCTTACTTCTGGCTTCTTTCTGGAGAACATTTCTTTGAGGGTTTTGAATCCAAGTGCACTATGGGATAATTTGTTTTGGACATAGACTGTTGTTCTTGTTGCTTCATCCCATAAGTGCATTGGAAGATCTTGATCATGGATCATCGTCTTCATTGCTTCCATTATTGTTCTATTCTTTCTTTCTGCTACATCATTTTATTGAGGATTATAGGGAGTGGTGAGCTCCCTCTTAATCCTAGCATCTCTAAAAAAAATTCCAAATTCAATTGAGGTTTATTTTCCTCCATTATCTGACCCGAGTATCTTGATTTTTCTTTCGGAGATATTTTCTACCAAGGCTTTGAATTCCTTGAACTTTCCGAGTACTTCATTTTTTTATTTCAAGAAATAAACCCTAGTCTTGTGAGAATAATCATCAATAAATGACACATAGTATACATACCGACTTAGAGAGGTTGGTGGAATTGGGCCACATACATCTGAGTGGATGAGCTCCAAGATTCCTTCTTCTTTATTGTCGCTCTTTGGGAAATGATTCTTTATGTTCTTTCCTTGTGCACATCCCTTGCACACACCTTCATGATCAACCTTGAATTCTGGTAAAACTATAACTACCTTGCTTGCATATGGTAAGGCTTTGTAATTGATGTGAGCTAGTCTTTTATGCCAAAGTTCACATGGACTCTCAGTGGAGTGAGTCAAGGCTGATTTATCTTTTAACTTATACAAGCCACCTTCTTTTGTTCCAATAATAATTGCATCTTCTATGGTTTTTCCTTTAGGCCACATAATAACTTCACCATCTATGAATGCAATTGTGAAACCTTTCTTATATAGAGTTGAGATAGAAAGAAATTTTATTGTCAAACATGGTACATAGAGTACATCCTTCATCTTCATCAAAGTTCCTGAATCCAGTTTGTAAGTGGATTCTCCCATTCCTTTGATAGGGTATTGATAGTCATCTCAAGTGAGACTTTCTGGGGAAAGTCCTTTTCTGTAAGGCTAGATAAAATGTCTCTATGACCTTTCATGTGCTTAGAAGCACCACTATCTATGAGCCAAGTATCCTCACTAGGTATCATAGATCCTAAGAGGGCGGAGAATAAAACATAATCTTCAATATTTTCTTTAGTCATCTTTGTAGGTGGCTCATCATCTTCAAATGCATGGGAATGATGCCTTTTGTTATTTCTCTTCTTGTATTCTTTCCTTCTACCGGGACAATTCTTAGCAATGTGTCCCATCTGATCACAATGATACATTGATAAGAGGAGAAATATTTTTCTCTTCTTTTCCCCCTCTAATATTTCTGGAATATCCTTGGAGGCTGTGATTCTTTATGGAAGTGGGTGAACTTCTTTGGGGAGTGAGATTCTTTATGAATATGGGTCTCCTTTTGGAAATGAGACCTTTTCTTTCCTCCTTTATCATTGGCATCTAGGGCTTGGTATTCATCCCTTAATAGTACTACTTCTCAGTTGGCTACTCTTGCTTCTTCTTGAACACATTCTTCCCATAGACTGCCAAATTGGAGTTTTTCTTTTCTTGCACATATAGTTTGGATGAAAGCATATCAAGGTATTGTGAGACCATTAAGAGTTGTCATTATAAGTTCATCTTCATCTAGGTTGTCTCCAATTTATTCTAGTTGTTCCTTGAATTGAGAAACCCTAGAGAAATAGTCATGAATTGTTTCTCCCTTCTGCATCTTTCTATTCTTGAGTTGGGTTCTCAAGTTTATCTTCCGGTTGATGTTATTTCCTTGATACATTTTGGTTAGGGCATCAAACATCTATTTTGGAGTATTCTTAGAAGACACTTGAGGGATCAAGTGATCTTTAATGGAGTCTTTGATGATCCTTTTGGCCCTAACCATATCCTTCTTGTACTTTGCTTTGGTTGCTTCTTCTTCGGGTTTTGGTACATTTTCTTTTATGAATTTTTCTAGGTCATTATCTTCATGAATGAGTCCAATCATGTACTTCCAGGCACGAAAGTTTTCCACACCTTCTGACTTTTTAAAAAGCTTAGTGCTTGCAAACATCTTGACTTGGAGCTAGGAAAATGAAAAAAAATAAAATGCTCAGAAATTGAGTCTGATCTTACCAGGAGATGCGTTGGACTAAGGCGAGTAGGATGGAGCTGTCTGATTTCAAAAATTTCAAGTTTTACCCCTTGAAACTTGACCTGTGGAAATCTGTACTAGTACTTCTGGTACTGGTTCTTGTTTCCTGGTTTTCCTGGTTTTCTGGTTTTCTAGTACCAATCAAAACTAGGGGTTGACTTTTCAGAGGCTCTATCCATTGAAAAAGTGCGCTCAAGCTACCATAGGATGTGCTACGGTAGGGAAAACTTCCCTAGGTGGTTTTTAGTCAAAAATTCCCTTCTAATAAAAGCCCTAATTTTCTTGTACAACAACAGTGATGTTTTTGGTTACCCAATGAAAGGTGCTCTATTCAGTTCAGCTCTGATACCATGTTAATTTTTAATACTTTTCAAAGATAATAGCATGAATAGGATCACTGAAAGAAACACACTCATAAGGTACACATCATTTTATCCGGGGAAACCCTCATGGGGGAGAAAACCCAACAAAAACTTCCTTAATATAGATTGTCAATACAATGCCAACATAAAGACCAAAACACTAGATAATATCCAAGACTATGCATGCACCTCTCTCTCCTTCTTCTTGCAATTACAGCTACCTCTGAAAGATGCACACTTGTTGAGTGACTGAGTGAGTGAGAGAATGAGGCGCCATCCTTTCTTATTTATACTAGCTAAGGGGTGCTAGGGTTGTGTCATTTCACCAAGCAGGGTCAACTTCTCCCAATAGTGGCTAAAACCACTTTATTAATCCCTAGGGGCAGACTTCTCAAATAACACCATAAAACTATGGTTTTACCAATCCACAAAAGGGGATTTGGTCTTATACAAGACCGAACATGATCAATCACAAAAGAGGATTTGATCTATATAAAAATAACTTAATTATAATTAGAATATTCTTCGCAGTTACAATATTTCAACACGGAGGAGGGATCAAAGGAGTTCTATATTTTTAAGGAGCCTCCAACTGGGGGAAATCTTATCTAGGGCAGAGCCATTGAGAAGTCTTTTCAGCATGTTTAGAATTATCTGGGAGTCTCCTTCGACAACTACTTGGTTGTAGCCATTTTGTTGAGCCAGTAGGATACCTTTAATGAGATCCTAGAGCTCTGTCACATTATTCAAATTGTAACCAAGACTTCCAACTGAGATATGTAAAATCATTTTTTGTTCATCCCTAAAGACAAAACCAAAGCCAGATGGACCCAGATTTCCTTTTGAAGCCCCATCAAAGTTGAGTTGCAGGAATCCTAGAGGTGGACATGTCCATCGATTTAGGTTGTGAGCATTATTGGATTTCCCATTGATCATGGGAACTGCATGGGTAATTTGGAGTGCCCAACCTTATAGTATAGACCTTTCATTTGGGTCATAGGAGAGATCCTCAAATGTTCATGTCTTTGCTAATATGGTCTCTATGATATTCTTTTTTATTTGAAGCCAGACTCTATCCCAGGTTTGATGCTTAGAGAGGAAGACTTGATGATTGCATTCTTTCTATATCTACCAACAAACTATACCTAGGAGATGATGCTAGATATGGTTAAGTATTGGATTTTTTAAGGCTCTAAGACGCCATTCCACAATTGTTTTTTCAATCCCCTCCCTGTTTTGATCTGACTTGCACATCATTTGAGCCTCTTGATCCCAGATGTTGGCATTGTATGGACATTGATTGAGGAAGTGCTCTTGCGTTTCTTTTGATCTTAGGCATAAGTGACAAATGCAGGGCCTAATGGAGCCTCGTTTTTCCAGGTTGTCCCAAGTGAGGATGATTTTGTACCCAACAATCCAAAGGAAGATGTTGATATTTGGCCATAAATTTGAACTCCAATTTTTTTCCTAAATGGTGGCTTTGGGTAGCAATGAGAGATTTTCCTACAAACCATATGCTTCTTTGATTGTGAAAGTGCCTCTAGGGTTATGTCCCCAACGTAGTATGTCTAGCCCATGTTTGACCGAGGTAGTATGCATCAAGGTTGGAGTTTCCCTTCTTATACTTAATGTTCAAGTGGAATTGTTGCAGGTGTGTGGAACACTTTTGATAGCAGTAATTATGGAAATTTCCTTGTGTCTACATGAATTTTAGAGGCTCATGATCAATGTGGATGGATGTTTCCTTTCCTATAATATAATGCTTCAAATTTTGGCATGCCTACACAATGGAGTACATCTTCTTGTCATAGGTGGGATATCCGCGAACACCATCAGATAGTGTCTCATTGTGATAGGTCATTGGATGTCCTTGTTGAGTAAGGATTGCACCGATAGAATAGTTAGAGGTATATGTCTCAATATCAGATGGTTGTTGCAGTTCTGAAAATGTGAGGATTGGTGCAGAGTAGAGGCACTGTTTCAAATCATTGAATGCTTCCTAATGTGATTTAGTCTAGGAAAACTTGGCTTCAAGTCCACCTTTGGTCACTTGACTTAGGTGCCAAGCGATATTAGAGAACCCCAACATGAACCTATGGTATAAGTTGGTGAGGCCTAATAAGTTGCATAGCTCTATTAGAGTCGTCGGGGTGGCCAGTCATGAATGAGTTGGATCTTAGCTAGGTGCACATGCACCCCATGTTCATCCATGACATATCTTAAGAATCAAACTTATTTATTTCTCCTCATAATTTGATTCTTATTGTGTGTGAGTGTATTAGTGTTTTAAAAGTTAAATTTTAAATTTAATTAATTGGAAAAACATTTCATGGGTGAGAAAAGGAGAGATTGAAGCTTCAAATATTAGGGATCTAGATACTAGGTGCAAAAGGGATTGTTTAAATTTGAAGGGTGTATTCTATTACTCCATTAGAATGTCTAGAATTTCATATGCAAAAAAATAGAGGCAGACAAGTATGTTCAAAGTGTGGGTGAATAGCTTATGTAATGAAATGTTCAAATAGAGGAAAAACTAATTTTAGGTAATTTTATATAATTTTTTTTTGTGAATGCTCTTTTTTCTTCTCATAACTAAGCTTTAAACAATGTTAAATCCAAATTCTATTAGCAAATTAAATCTAAACTAAGATAGTATTGGAACTTTGTTGGATTTCTGGAGGGGAGACAAATTCACGAGGCATTAGGGGTTGTTCAAGAACGTTTGCATTCAATCAAGGTAAAAAAAATAAAAATAAAAAAAAATATGGTAGTATAAGTGGACTTATCAAAAGCATATGACATGGTGAGTTGGCTCTATTTACAATTAATACTAATCCATTTGGGATTTTTTTCCACAATTTGTTTCCATAGTGATTAATAGAATCACATATATTTATTTTTATATACTAATAAATGGTGTAGCTTTTCCCTTCTTCAAGCCAACAAGAGGGCATAGACAGGTGTGCTCACTATCCCCACTCCTATTTCTTTTAGTTACTAAAGGATTGAGTATATTGATAAAGGAGGCCATTGGGAATGGTAGTTTTAAAGGCATAAATCTAGGTGATCCCTCTTGTGTTACTCATTTGTTGTTTGTGGACAATGTTCTCATATTATGTGAAGATTCTAGGAGAGTGGTTGAGAAAATCAAAGAAATCATTGATCTATCTTGTTTATGCAATAGTATGATGATCAATCTAGTGAAATCAACGATAACCCTTTCAGGTATCCCCAAAGAGAAATAAATTTCATTACTCATTTGTTACCTTTCAATATGGTTGATTTTGATATCAAGCTGAAATATTTGGGATTCCAATTAAAGAAAAATATGTATAAAATGTGTGACTAGCAATCATTGATAGAAAGGATGAAGAAAAAACTAAATGTATGGTGAAATTAGTGGTTATCAAGAGGGGGTCAAATAGTTTTGGTCAAATTTATCTTAGAAGCAATTCCAGAGTATTGGATGCCACTTGCATGGATCCCAAAAGAAGTTCTGGAAAGGATTAGAATATTATGTTATAGTTTCATTTGGTCAGGGCATCACAGGAAAAAAAAGATATTGCTCTAGTTTCTTGGAAAAAAATTGCAATTCCAAAGGCATAAGGAGGATGAGTTTTAAAGAATATATTCCTATTTTCCAAGGCCTTAGTTGCAAATAATGTTTGGTTTTTAATCCAAGGTGAAGGGTCGTAGGCTCAATTTATTAGAGATAAGTATATATCTCATGACATAGTGGAGGACTGGGTTAGGATACCCATAAATAGAATATACAATGCCTCAATCATTTGGAAATCAATTATTAAAACTTTTCCTTTGGTTGTAAATTGGTTGGTGTGACGTGCTAGAAAGGGATACAAAGTACAAATTAGTTTATATCCATGGACTAAGAGTGGGGGCCTTCACAAGTTACCTTTTTCAGATGTGTTAGATTAGGAAAATATGCAATAACCTATAACGAGAATATAACCAGTATAATATCATATACAAAGCATCAATAAATCGATGAATCAAAGAGACTAGAAACAAGAGAGACAAGTGTTTGCATGGTAAAACCCCAATGTGGGGAAACATCCACAAAAGATAGTCTTATATTAATCCATATAGATTCCAGTGGCCTCCCACCTATTCCAACTGGTTCATTTTGGTAGTTTTCCAGTTTGGCAGTTTTTTTCTAGTTTTCTGGTCCTTGACTTCTAGGGCCGTTTTGAGGCCCTAAACAACATTTTTAGGAATCACCAAAATCAAACTATAGACAAAGTCTAATTCTAATGACAACATGTGTATTCCTTTGATAGACCTTTCCAATGGGCTATCGTTCACCTAAAATGAAGATCGTATGCAAAAGTTACGACCCCGGGAAGTTGATGTACTAGCTTACCCCAACAGGGCCCACATGAATTTTGGCGCTTCATCTCCTAGGGTTAGGTTTTTGGATGTCTAGGGTTTTTGCATTCATGTTTATTGTAAAAATTCCTTCAGAGCCTCATTGTAATCAGCTTCTTGTGAATGAGCGTAGTCATCACATCTCTTCTCAGAGATAAGCTGCAACCATTCCTGCAAGCTTGTTTTCCGCTGCATTTTATGGTTTCGGTTTATTTTCTTATTGAATAGAAACCAGTTTTACTGTATCTCTGTTATTCTATGTTAAACATCTTTTAATACTCTGTATTCATTTTGTTATTCTCATAAAATATGGATCAGTGGTATCAGAGCAGTCTGCTCCTTGTCGTTCTTAATGCATGTCCCCAACGAGGTCAGGGTACAAACAATTAGGTCTCGAGCTTGCTTCTCTTGAGAAAAAAATCTCTCGCACGCCCAAGTGACCTCTCATGGAAAAATAAAATAAAGACGACGAGACAAGAGATCCTATCAAAATATTGCTTGAGGAAGCCCTCATGCAACAGAAGAACATGATGATGGATAATTTCACGCAAATCCTTCGGTGGCTATGATAGGTGACACATCTTCCTCGAGTGGAGGCTCCGCCCCCTTCAAGGTACAAATCAACTTTGATTTGAAGGTCAGATAGATGCATATGCTGTACAAAAATGATCGAATCTACTAGAAGGGTATTTTTTTGTCCATAACTTTTCAAATAGAGAAAATATTACTTTTGTGCTCCTCAAAGTTGTTCCCCATGTCAAATATTGGTGGGAAAATTTCTATGAGAAAAAGGAAACATAGGAACCCTCATTATTTATAGTCACAGCCACCTGGGAATCCTTCAGGGATGCTATTAAGGAACAACACTACCCTGTCAGAAGTTATGACAACTTGTATACAAAATGGACCACATTGCGGCAAGAAAGAGACCAAGCTGTGCCAAAGTTCACAAATATCTTCCATACCTTGTGCACCAAGATGGGTATCAAAGATTCAGAGTGACATCTGGTGCTCAAGTATCACAGTGCTCTGCATAGATACATCCAGACCGAAATGGAATTTATGGCATCTTGTCCTTAGGCACGGCCTATCGATATGTTGTCAAAATCGAGTAGAATTTCAAACAAAAGACATGAAAATTTGGGCCTGTGAACCCCTCACAGAAAAATCTAGGCAAGGGCAGCCCCAACCCATAGAACAAAGGATAAAGAAAAGATGGATAGTATCAAGACAACCAGTCCAAGCTGTAAGAAAAGAAGGACACTGAAAGACAAAGAAAGATACCGAGAAGTGGTGCGACTTCCATAAGAGCCCTTGGCATAACACTGTTGATTGTCGCTCAAAGCAGTCATTGGTGGCCGAAGCAAAAGCCTTTGAATCAAGTGTGAGTTATGACTTTGAATCAGAACCAGAAAGGGGAATATGGATAATTGATTTGGAACCTAGTGCCACCATTGCTACCACCAAGCTCCATCCTAGTGAACCAGACAAGCCAGAAGAAGGCGAACACCTTTTCCATTCACAGATGTGGGTAAAAGACACCTTGCTGCACTTCATCATTGATAGTGGTGGCCAGAAGAACCTCATATCAGTAGAGGTCATCAAGCGGTTGGCCCTGCCGACAACGCCGCACCTGCAACCCTACACCATTGGATGGATCTTCCAAGGAAGAGATCTCTGCGTCAGCTAAGAGTGTTGATTGTCATACGACATCAAGCCCTTCAAAGAAGAGGTATTGTGTGATGTTGCTCCTCTCAAAGTTTGTAATGTTCTTTTGGGCCAACCTTATTTATGGAAATGCCATGTTGTATATGAGTCTAGGCATCGTAGTGTTAATATTACTTTGAATAGGAAATTGTACAGGATACCTGAGGAAGTCCCACCTAGTGATATTTCCTTGATCTCTACCAAGAAATGCAAGAAGGTCATCTCTCAGACCAGGAAAATTGTCTTCGTGATTCTCTCTTAGAGTGAGAAAAATATTGCATCCACATCCAGGGCCTCCGTGGTCGATCTCCCCACACAATAGAAGAAAGTAAGGTCATGGAAGAATACTCAGATATCTTCTCCTCTCCTACCGAGGTACCACTACACTGCCAAGTCAAGCATCTGATCGATCTGACCCTTGGTGCACCGCTACCCAATGGGACAGTCTATCATTGTTCTCTATTAGAAAATGAGGAGATCTAGAGTTAAATCCAAGAACTGCTCCACAAGGGACACATCTGTCCCAGCTTGTCGCCTTGTGGGAGCCCAATCATGCTGGTGCAGAAGAAATATGAGACCCGACGAATATGAATTGATTATCGAGCCCTGAATAAAATCACAGTCTAGAACCGGTACCTGATTCCCCGAATCGACGACCTCCTTGATCATCTCATGGGGCCAAATAATTCTGTAAGATTGATACGAAGTATGGTTATCATCAGGTCCCAATAGAAAAGACAAATGTATGAAAGATTTCCTTCAAGTCAAAATAATGTCTTTTTGAATGGCTAGCCATGCCTTTTGGTTTGAGAAATGCGCCAACAAATTTTATAAGGATGATGGATGATATCCTACGACCTTTCACCAATATTTTTTTAGTGGTGTGTCTAGATGACATCATCATCTACAACAAAACTTGGGCAGAACACCTACAACATATTCAGCAGGTTCTGCACACCTTGTAGCAACACAAGCTATATGAAAACTTGGAAAAATTCTCCTTCGGCATGGATAGGGCCCATTACTTAGGCTACATTGTTGATCAACATGGTGTGCATTTGGATCCAACCAAAATCCACGTCATCCGTGATTGGCTAGCCCCAACCACACTCACTGAGCTCCGAAGCTTCTTGGGCCTCCCCAATTTCTATCGCCAGTTCATGTTGGGATTCTCTCATATCACATGGGCCCTCAGCCAAGTAACCTGGGGTGGTGGTAAGGAAAAACATTTGTGGGGCCTATCCCAACAACAAGAATTCGATGATTTGAAGAAGAATTTGTGCTCATCCCCAGTACTTTCATTTCCGGACCTGCAACATCCCTTTGAGATCGAGACAAATGATTCATACTATGTTGTGGGCATCGTTCTCACTCAACACGACCATGCTGTGGCATATCATAGTGAGACACTATCAGACGTTGTTCATAAGTACCCTACTTAGGATAAAGAAATGTACTCCAATGTGAAAGCCTACCGCTAGTGGAGACATTACATTCTTGGGAAGGAGACAATCATCCACATTGATCATAAGCCGCTAGAGTTCATGCGAGCCCAAGGAAAATTGCAAAATGACCGCCATAAGAAGTGGTCCACATACTTACAATAGTTCCACCTCAAAATCAAGTATAACACTGAAAGTACCAATTGATTTGTTGATTGCCTCAGCTGACCTCAAGTTGTGGCACTCACCATGGTGATAGACTCTTGCGGCCATGAGACCTACGGATGGACCCACCTCTATGAGACAGACCTTAAATTCTCCACCACCTACCCAATGTTGGGAAAAAACTCAGTGGTCGCTAATTTCCATCTTCAGGACGGGTTGTTGTGTCATCTGGGCCATCTCTGTGTTCCATCAAGTGAGCATGCGAAGCTAATTTGGGAAGCTCACTACAGTTGGGTGGCATGACACTTTGGCGTCGAAAAGACAGTGGTAGTGCTGCAGAAACATTTCTACTGGATGAAACTTTGACATGATTTCAACAAGTATATCAGGTCTTTCACCGTCTGCGCTATTTCCAAACTGACCACTAAGAAATAGGGCATGTACACCCCGTTTCCTACTCTTGACAAGCCATGGGAATCCGTCTCAATGGAATACATGTCGAGCCTTCCGTCCACCAAGAGGGGAAATGACTTTGTTTTTGTGGTTGTTGATCACTTTTCTAAGATGTTGATTATGGTTGTCTACAAGAAGAGCATCACAACCAAGGCCACTGACAAGCTCTTCTTTGAACGGGTATGGGTACATTTTTGGATCCCACAAACCATTTTCTCATATCAGGACAGTTGTTTCCTCAACACATTATGGTTGGGCCTCTGGTTACAGTTGGATACCAAGCTCATCAAATCCCCTTCCTTCCACCCCCAGAAATATGGCCAAACTGAAGTCGTCAATCGGATGATCATGCAAATCTTACACATGTACAATTCCAATCACCCCCGCACATGGGATGATATTATTCCCTATGTCCATCATAGCTACAACCAAGCCCTGCATAGCTCAACTGGCCACAACCCCTTTAAGGTGGGGTTGGGATTCCAACCATTGGGCCCCATGGATGTTGCACTACCCTTGGCAACCACCTCGGCCAATTTGTCCCCTGCTCCACCTGAAGCTGATAAAGACACCTGGTTCATTGAGCGGATCCAGCACATCCACCAACAGGTTCAAGATATTTTACAGAAGTCCAATGCCAAGTACAAGAAGCACCATGATCAACACTGGGTGCCACATAAGTTTTAGGTGGGTGACAAAGTATGGTTGCACTTACAGAAAGAATGCTTTACAGGGACCTATTGGAAGCTTCTCTGACTCCGCTATGGGTCATACACCATCACCAAGGCTGTGGGTGACAATGATTTTGAGCTCAACATTCCCCCTTTCTTTGGTCTGCACTCAGTATTCAACGTGGCTCTCCTTCAGCCATATTTCCCACCATTATTGGACACCTCAAAGATAGCAGAGAAGTTGACACCAACATAGATCAACCCTGACTACATGCAATAGGAATCCAATGATCATATTGTGGACACACAGGTCAAGGGCACTAGACAACAAAGGATCCAGCTTTATCGAGTTGTCAAAGCAGGGCAGCTCCTGCACCATGACAAGTGGCTCACCCAGGGCCAAATTCAGCAAAAATTTCCTCATCTGATGGGGGAACTCAATGCAATGGAGACCATTTCTTCCTAAGGGGGGAGGATTGGTCCATATGGATGTCGGTGGCCTCCCACCTATTCCAACTGGTTCATTTTGGCAGTTTTTTTCTAGTTTTCTGGTCCCTGACTTCTGGGGTTGTTTTGAGGCCCTAAACAACATTTTTAGGGCTCCCCATAGTTAGAATGTAGACAACGTTAGATTCAGAGGAAAATATGTGTAGTCCTCAGATAGACCTTTTCAACAAGCTATTGTGCGCCTAAAACATATATCGTATGCAAAATTTATGACCCCGGGAAGTTGATGTACTAGCTTACCCCAACGACGCCCACATGACTTTTGGTGCTTCATCTCCTAGGGTTAGGTTTTTGGATGTCTAGGGTTTTGGCATTCATGTTTATTGTAAAAATTCCTTCAGAGCCTCATTGTAATCAGCGTCTCGTGAATGATCGCAGTCATCACATCTCTTCTCAGAGATAAGTCACCACCATTCCTGCAAGCTTGTTTTCTGTTGCATTTTACAGTTTCAATTTATTTCCTTATTGAATAGAAACCAATTTTTTTGTATCTCTATTATTATGTGTTAAACATATTTTAATAATCTGTATTCATTTCGTTCTACTCATAAAATCCGGATCATCTATTCCTCAGGAAAACTCTCCAATCTTACATGGAAAGAGCATTTGCACATATTCATTCCCTCACATCACATTTTCACTTCTCTACAATGTGTCAGTAGGGCCTCCTTCAAATCTATTATATATGAGAGAGTGAAAGGAAAAAATTCCCATGATGCTTGTTGGATAAATTATTTGTATAAGATAGTCAGTTATTGAAGAATAACTTGGTCTAAGTTTACAAAATGTCATAGGCATGTACATAAGACCACTAGGAAATCATTTTAACACATTCTAACAATATGATTCGTGATATTCGATATGGGGGATTTTATAAATTAAGGAATATAGCTAGAAGGAAGAGGACTACCTTATGACTGCATAATTGGCTACCTAGAGGGAGATTGATCTAAGAGAGGAAGATAAAATCATATGGCAGAGGTATATTTCCATCCTAAAAGGTTGTTTTGTAAGACTAATGGGTGAAGAAGATTAAATTGTATGGTCGCCAAATCCTATAGGGAACTATATTCCAAGAATTGAATATAAAGTGTTGGTTGCAAAGGGAGGAGAAGATACATAAGTTTGGTGGTGGAAAATAGTTTGGAAATTTAAGTTTCCAGCAAAATCTAAAATACTGATGTGGTTATTACTGAATAATAAAGATCTTACATGGGATATCTTGTAGAGGAGGAACATTTCTATTCCAAGGTAGTGTAGTTTATGTAAACAAGAAGAGGAAACAAATTCACATCTTATCACGACTTGCACTTTTCCAAAGAAAGTTTGGAAAGAAGTGGAAGGAATGATAGGTATGAAAAATGTATGGATTTGAAACTCCATTGAGGAAGCTCTTGGGATATGGTGTTTAAATAGAGAAACAAGGAAATTTAGATGTCTTCCATTGAACATTGCATGGGAAATTTGGTTGGCCAAAAATCGTAATATATTTGAGGACAATGATACTTTAGCACTTAACGTTGATGTGCAAGGCCTAATATTTTATCTTCTTCTGCTCATTTCCAAGATAATCATTTTTCTAGACAATGAGTTGAAGAAGAAATAAATAGAGACTTTTCATGGGCATGATTTGATGGTGCTTCTCAGGGGAACCACTAGGGAGGGGGTAGGGGGAATTATTCATCTCTCTGTGTCTCATAGAATCTCTTTCAAAGTTGGAATCGGTTAAGGATCAAAAAATTATTCTGAACTTATGGCACTCAAACTGGTTTTCTTATTGGCTTTGGAACATAGAGCAACTCATTTACAAATATATGGAGATTTTTTTCTTGTTATTAAGTGGATGAGACATGAGTTGACTCTAAGAGATTTTACTCTCCAACTATCGTTTCAAGATATTTGGTCTCTACATTCGGGGGTCACTCATATCTCATTTGCACATCTATATTGGGATATTAATGGGACCATTGATAGTTTATCAAAAGGAAGGCTTGGGCTGGATCGTGGAGTTTGAATTGTTACTAAGGACCATCTAAACCATAGGGTTGAATTCATACATGAACCTTGGTTAGAATTTGATCTAGAATTCATTTATGTACTATTTTTTTATTTCTTGTTTTGTTACAAGGTTTGAGAATATAGAGGGACTATTAGAAAAAACAATTTATTTTTGTGGGACAAAGATCAAAATCATCTAGAGCAGTGTTATGAATCCATTTTTGAAAAGAGACTTGTGTAATTCAAATTCTACGAGGCCTAATAGAAAAATATGAATGTTGTGCAACATCTATCAAATGTAATTTCATTTTTTTTATAAATATAATTAAAAGACTCTTTTTTTTGGAAAAGGAAAAAAAGAAAAAAATAAATATTTAAACTTTGTACATGGCTTAGATAATATAACATAAATATAATCTTGTGGGAAGAATTTGACTAAACTAGAAAATGCTATTTTGTATAAATATTTATAAGTTAAACATTATTTCCTTTAATATTTGTGGATTATCTAAATATAAACTCAACATGAAGATAGTTCAACTTAGTTTCAGCCCCCATGTAATTTTTATTATAATCTCATGCCTTTCTTTGCCAAATTTAATAAAATAAAAACTTTAATAACCCACATGTAATTCCTATTATAATTCCATGCCTCTTTTTGCCAAACTTAATAAAATAAAAACTTTAACAAATCAAATAACAAAAACAGTGTGTTTATTAATAAGTTAAACATCCCTTTAATATTTATAAATGATCCTTGTATAAACTCCATATGAAGATAGGCAAACTTAGTACCCACATGTAATTCTTACTATAATTACATGCCTTTCTTTGCAGTTAATACATATCAATTAGTAAAAATGTGCAAACTTAATGATATAAAAACTTTAACAAATCCAACAAGAAGAGATAATGTGTTTTTAAAGATATTATGTATCATTTAGTGAGATAAAATAATTAGAACATAATTTTAATTTATGCTATTTTACTTGAATATTATTTTTTAATTATATATACTATAAAATTTATATTAAAATTTCAATAATAATTTTAAATTTAGCATGAAGAAAAACAACAGCATGCAACATGAAAAAATAACGAAATACATATATAAATATAGATATAATTGAAATGTTATTATAATTTTTCGTCAGCATAACAGGGCTGCCGAAAAGCTCTCGTCAACGTTACCTGCTGTCGGGGCCCACCGTTACCGCCATAGCCCACGTGTTTTCAGGAAGTCTGAAAGGCTTCCCTTAAACTTCATGCAAGACACATCCATATGGATCCGTATAATGTCTATCCTAAATGTTTTATCAAAGGATGTTCTATGTTCGAAGACAAGTCTTCTTTAAAAGCATACTTAGTCTATGAAGAGACCACGAGAGAATTGAGGAAAAATAAATTGTGTTTCAGCTCTCAGGAATCATGGGCACTAGGACATAGATGCGTTGGGAAGGACAAAACGGGAAAGGTCCATTACATTGAGGTATACTCTGACAGTGATAATGATGAGGATGAGGAGGTGGAGCAGGCACAAGACCTAAGACATCGAGCATCGGGAGAGGAGTCTTTACAGGTTGGGGCTAAGGGCCCAGTCATGGCCTCAATGTCAGGATTTTCAAGGTATCATACCTTCAGGGTTAGAAGTGTCCTACAGGGGCACAAGGTGACAGTCTTTATTGATGGAGGAGCATCCCATAACTTCATTGACCCTAACATGGTCGAGTGGAGAGGAATTCTAACAAAGGAATTTGATGGGTTCACAATATTCATACCAGGAGGCCACCAGATGAGTTCCACCAAGTGGATTCCCAAGGTCACAATAACCATGGGAAACTACTCAACGACAAATTATTTCTTCGTGGTGGACGTACTAGACACCAATGTAGTGTTGGGAGTTCAATGGGCTTACTCTAGTGGGAGATACACTACTGATCAGAGGACCATGGAGATGGAGTTCACAGGCCTGGATGGAAAGAAATTGGTCCTACAAGCCATGCACCAGTACCCGCTAAAGATTGTGTCATCGCACAACATGGAGGCCGTCTTGAGGCATTGTTATATAGAGTGGGTTGTAGAGTGTTTTATTTCTAACAGAGAGCCACCAGACTGTTTGCAACAACTTCTGGAGGACTTACAGGTATTACTCCTCAAACATCATAAGGTATTTAGTGGCATTACTCCTAGAATTCCACCTGATAGAGGTTTTGAGCATATCATAGAGTTAAAAGAGGGGGTCCAAGCAGTTATCACAAACCCCTATCTGAACCCTCAAGTTTACAAGGACAATATTGAAAAAACCATCAAAGAATTGTTGAAAATGGGCCACATCCGCCCTAGTTCCAATCTATTTTCCTCTTCTGTTGTCTTAGTCAAGAAGAGGATGGTACTCTGCGGATGTGTATTGACTACAGGGCTCTAAACAAGAAAACGATCAAGAATTGGTACCCCATACCCAGTATCGATGAATTAATGGATGAGATCAGGGGAGCTAATTTTTTCTCAAAGACTGATCTTCGATCAATGTACCATCAGATTAAGGTACGAGAGAAGGACATACCTAAGACATCCTTTCGATGCCACTATGGGTATTATGAGTTTTTGGTTATGCCATTATGGCTAACTACTTTCCAGTCATGCATGAATCATGTGTTCAATAAGCAGCTGAGGAAGTTCTTATTGGTCTTCTTTGACGACATCCTCAATTACAACAAAACATGGGAAGACCATCTGCGACATCTTGATGAAGTACTTGGTATTATAGAGAGCCAACAATTGTATGCAAAGGAATCCAAGTGTGAGTTTGGTATGACAGATATGCTCTACTTAGGGAACATGATTGGGGTGAATGGGGTACAGGTGCACCAAGAAAAGATCAGGGCGATCATTGAGTGGACAAGTCCCAGGAATGTGATAGAACTAAAGAGTTTCCTTGGTCTCTGCACTTAATATAGGAAATTTATTAAAGTATTCTCACAATTGACAACGCCACTGACTGATCTCACCAAAAAGGGGGCTTTCGTTTGGATAGAGGAGGCCTAGAAGACATACGAGAAAAGACATATGAGAAAATGAAGCAGGTGATGAGTTCATGCCCTGTTTTAGCACTCCCTGATTTCACTCAACCCTTTGTCTTGGAGTGTGATGCTTCGGGAATTGGGATAGGAGTTGTATTGATGCAAAGTGGTCATCCAATCACGTTTGAGAGCCGCAAAATCTGAGAGCATGAATTACTCCATATATGACAAAGAGATGTTGGCCATAATGCATGCTTTCACCAAATTTTGGCAGTACTTGGTGGGAAACAGGTTCAAGGTAAAGACTGATCATAATAGCTTGAAGTTTCTCATAGATCTAAAGGATTTGAGCGAGCGACAACAAAAATGGATCATTAAAATCCAAGACTATGATTTTGAAATTGAGTATGTGAAAGGAAAAAATAATGTGGTTGTTGATGCCCTATCTAGGATACCCAGTCTCTCTCTCATGGAGATTTCAGCGGAATGGAAGGCACTTCTATTGGTAGAATACTCCAAAAACAAGTTTGCTTGTGAGATACTCGATGGTCAAGTTTTCAATGATAGGTACAGGGTTATTGATGACCTCATATATTATAAGGACTGGATCTACTTAGTACTAGAATCTCAGTTGAAAGAAAAAATTCTACAAGCTGTGCATAATTATCCTTTGGCAGGTCATCCAGGATACCTGAAGACTTATAGACAAATTTGGGAGAGGTTTGCTTGGAAGGGTCTCAAGAATGATGTACTAAAGTTTGTACGGGAGTGCCACATCTGTCAGCAGAATAAGGCGGAACATACCCATCCAGCAGGATTACTCCAACTGCTTCCCATCCATCAACAAAAATGGGAAAGCATTTCGATGGATTTTATTACAGGGATACCTTAGGTTCAAGAGAAGGATTGTATCTATGTGGTGGTTGATAGGCTTACTAAATTCTCCCATTTATTTTCCATATTGTCCAAATATTCTGCAACGCAGGTAGAAAAATTGTTCTTTAGAGAGGTATTTCGGCTGCATGGACTTCCCAAGATAATTGTTAGTGATCGAGACAACATATTCATGGGGGATTTCTGGCAGGAGTTGTTCGGACTCATAGGGACAGAATTAACGCCCAGTACCAGTTATCACCCTCAGATTGATGGGAAAACCGAAATTGTAAACAAATGACTTGGGGGGTATTTGAAAAATTATGTATCGGGGCAACAGAAGGCATGGATCAAATGGTTGCGCTTGGGTGAGGATTTCTATAACACCACCTATCACATGTCAATAGGGATGACACCTTTCAAATCTTTGTATGGCTATGATGCCACCACCTTTGTGGACCGAGCATTCAGGTACAGTTGGGCACCCAAAGCCAAAGATTGGATTCGGGAGAGTCGGGACATCCCGCGAACTCTCAAAGATAACCTGCAAATGACACAGAATCAACAAAAGATGTATGTCGATAAGCATAGAGTGGAGAGAAGTTTCGAGGTTGGAGACTTGCTATACCTTTGCTTGCAGCCATACAGGCAGTCAACCTTGAAAATTAAAGGGGCAGAAAAATTGAAGCCACGATTCTATGGTCCCTACAAGATTTTGAGGCAAGTCGGGGAGGTAGATTATGAGTTAGAGCTTCCATAGGGGTGTATGATACACAATGTCTTCCATGTTTCATGACTCAAGAAGGTAGTAGGACAACATGTTGTCACCTCCATAGAGCTACCACCATTGGATGAGGAGGGGTAGTTGTTTCTAATTCTGGAGGAGGTGTTGGAGACCAGAGATCAGAAATTAAGGAACATGAGAATCAAAGAGTACCTGATCGAATGGAAAAATCTTCCTATTGAGGGCGCCACTTGGGAAGGAGAGAAAATATTGTAGCATCCTAGATTTCATTTTCTTGAGGAGTGGTTCCACTAGACTAACTTGGTTCTCATAGGCTAAGTTGGAAAAGTTACCTAGGGAACTCAACTCTTGCCCAGGAAATAACTTTATAAAGTGAAAAAGGGAAAAGGGGGGACATGTGTCTTAGGAAAATGAAGTCACTTAAAAATTATAAAGTTTGCACACATAAAGTGACTTTAAAAATAAAATAAAAGTAAAGTGAGTGGGAAATAACTTAAGTGAGAAATAAAAGAGGGGAAATGAGGAGGCGCCCTTCATTCTTGCATTCACTCACTTGGAAATTAGATTTTGAGAGATCTTAAGGAAACAGTCTAGGGATTTTGGAAACTCTTGTGCATTTGTTGGTTTCAGTGTTGCAAAGATACACCCTAGCCGGTCTTGAGATTGAAATCACTCAGATTTCAACATTGTGCTTCATTGCCAAAGAAGATTATCAATATACTCACAGTGGCGGAAGGTTTTGGGGGATTTGTGTCAGAGAAACCAAGTTATTGCTTGGAGTTCTTCATTATCTTTTGGGCCGAGCTCCTCTTTTCGCTGAGTTCTTAGATGTTGGGAACTATATTCTAATTCTTGGGAACATTCCTTTATGTGTTGGGCGCATTTTACCCTTGACTAAGACATTTACTCATCTGGGACGTCAAGCTGATCATTTTTGGCTTGTTTTATTAATTGTGGACTGATATTTCTATGTGGGAAAACAATTTTGACATCAAATTGAAGCTTGGAGGGGTCAACCTCATTCCTAGGTTAATTGCTCACTGTTGGGGGGTTGTTTTGATTCGGATTATGTTTGGAACGAAATGAAAGTAGAGAAATTACAATGAAATACTCATGAAACTTGCTTGAAATAGAGAAATCCAACGATACTTGATTTCTATTAATGAAAGAATTGTAAAGAGAGTGTAAAAATACAGAGTGCAAGACTCGCTAGAATGGTGGCAGCTTTATCTCTGAGAAGAGATGTGATATCTATGCTCATTCACAATAAGATCATTACAATGAGGTTGTGAAGACCTTTTTTTATGTTAAACAGGAATGCCAAAACCCTAAACATCCAAAAAACCTAACCCTATAAGGTGAAATGCCAAAAGTCATGTGGGCCCATATGGGTAAGTTGGTACTTGAACTTCTCGGGGTCGTAAATTTTGCATACGACCTCCATTTTAGGTGCGCCATAGCCCATTGGAAAGGTCTTTCAGAGAACTACACATTATGTCATCAAACTCTGACTTCATCTATAGTTTGATTGTGGCGAGCCAAAAAACCACTATTTAGGCCTCCAAAACGACCCTAAAAGTACAACAATATGTGATGACATGAAAACATACAAAATAAGCCAGTTGGATTAGGTGAGAGGCCACCAGTATCCACCTGGAAGATGTGTAGGGCTTCAGACAACCCCAAAAGTGTATAACCCACCATTACAAATAAGTACAGAAGAATGTGCTTAACTTAAAACTGGAAAAAGGAGCATGTTGGAACATGTGGGTGGCCACCAATATCCACTTGGATCAATCATCCCCCCTTAGGAAGCAATGGTCTCCATTGCGTTGAGTTCCTAGGGAAGAGGGACAAGCATGTTCTGAATCTGAATCACAAACCGGTTGTTGGTGGGGTTGAATATGCTCCACCAGCCTGTTGTCTCTGGGGAATTGTGTAGGCACCATTGTAGGTGAAGAAACAATATATTCTTTATCTTTAACAATCTATTTTTGTTGGATTGAAGGTGTTGAGGTTGCAGTGGTTGTAGTGGTCTTCTGTGCATCCTTTGAACACACTATGAAGAGGATGAATTTGGAGTATGAGAGATTACCTTGCGGCATTGTTTTGGTGGAGCAGTAGTTGGAACTACCTCTGGTATCCTATAGAGCCGACCTCCCAGAGTAATAATGACACTATGGGGTCTAGAGTCATAGACAAAATGACGTCTCCACATATATGGTTTCCCCAAAATGACATCACAGACATCAATAGGGGAAACATCACACACTACCTCATCCTTGAAGGGTTGGATGCCATAGGACAGGCGACATGGTCGGCTGACGCAGAGATATTGTCCCTGGTGAAGCCACCCGATGTTATATGGCTACGAGTGTGGTGTTGTTGACAACCCCAATTGTTTGACAACCTCAACTGAGATGAGGTTCTTCTGGAAGTCGTTATCAACAACAAAATGCAACGGGGTCCCCTTCACCCACATCTGTGAATGGAAGAGGCGCTCCCCCTCTTCAAGATCTACTGATTCTTCTAGTTGAATTGTTGCGGTCGCAACAGTGGTAGTGGGGCTTGTGTCAATGATCTGACTATTCTCAATATTTTCTAGATCAAATTTTGAAATCATGGTTCGGCTCTGTGTCTTTGACCTCGACCACTAATGACTGTTTCTAGCAACATTCATCGGTGTTGTGCCAGGGGCTTTTGTGGAAGTCACGCCACTTCCCAGTGTCATTCTTTGTCTTCCCTTTACCCTTTTTGTCTTGTGTCTTGGACTGATTATCTAGTGGTTGTTGGTTAGGGCCTTTTTTACCATGCTTTGGTTGTTGTAGATTTGCAGACCTGAATTCCCATTTGTTTTGGTGCCTAAATTTCTGCTCTATTTTGGTAGCATATTGATAGGCAACTCCCAATGATGAGATGTTTAGGGAATCTATTTCGGTTTGGATGTACCTATGTAGAGCCCCCCAGTATTTCAGAACCAGATGTCGCTCGGAGTCCTTGATACCCAACTTGGTACGCAAGATATGGAAAGTATTTGTGAACTCTGGAACTATTTGGCTCTTCTCCTATCGCAGTGTGGTCCATCTCATGTACTGGTCTTCATAGTTATCAACAGGATAGTACTGTTCTTTGACTGCATCCACAAAAAAATCCCAAGTGGGATCGACCCCATAGATTCTAGATTCCTCTGTGGAACTTTGCTCCCAGTAAGTTTCCCACCAATGTTTGACATGGGGGAGAGCCTTGAGGAGTGCGAAGGTGATCTTTTCCCTGTCGAAATTTTTTTAAACAGAGAAATAACCTTTTAATAGATTTAACCATTTTTCTAGGGCATCTGCATTTATCTAACCATCAAATATATGAATATCAAAATTAAATTGTACCTTGAAGGGAGAGGTTCCTCCAAAATGGTCGCTTGATGAAGATGCGCATGTTGCTATCGATAGGCGTTGAAGAATGTGTGCAAAATTCTCCATCATTTTGTCCCTTTGTTGCACGAGAGCTTGCTCAAGAAACAAGTTAATATAATATTCTTCTCCGTCGTCTTTCTTTTCTGCTACCATTGAGGGTTTCTTGGGTGTGCGAGAGTGATTTTCCTCGAGAGAGAAAAACTCCAGACCCAACTGGCTATACTCGGACCTCTTCGGGGACATGCACTGAAAAATTATCAAGAGCAGCCTGCTCTGATACCACTAATCCAGATTATGTTCGGAACGAAATGAAAGCAGAGAAATTACAATGAAATACTCATGAAACTTGCCAGAAACATAGAAATACAACAATACTTGATTTCTATTAATGAAATAATTGTAAAGAGACTGTAAAAATAGAGAGTGCAAGACTCGCTAGAATGGTGGCAGCTTTATCTCTGAGAAGAGATGTGATGGCTATGCTCATTCGCAAGAATATCATTACAATGAGGTTGTGAAGGCATTTTTTATGTTAAACAAGAATGCCAAAACACTAGACATCCAAAAAACCTAACCCTAGAAGGTGAAACAACAAAAGTCATATGGGCCCCTATGGGTAAGTTGGTACCTCAACTTCTCAGGGTCATAACTTTTTCATACGACCTTCGTTTTAGGCGCGTGATAGCCCATTGGAAAGGTCTTTCAGAGAACTACACATTATGTTGTCAAAATCTAACTCTGTCTATAGTTTGACTGTGGTGAGCCAAAAAAACAATGTTTAGGCCTCCAAAACGACCCTAGAAGTACAACAAGATGTGTTGATATGAAAACATACAAAATAAGCCAGATGGATTAGGTGAGAGGCCACCAATATCCACCAAGAAGATGTGTAGGGATTTAGACAACCCCAGAAGTGTAGAACCCACCATTACAAAGAAGTACAGAAGAACGTGTTAAACTAAAAACTAGCAAAATGAGCATGTTGGAACAGGTGGGTGGCCACCAATATCCACCTGGATCATGTTTGGATTGTGGGAAAGTCATGCTAGCTCTATGGACGAATCTATTAGCAGTTGGGGTCGAGTGTCTTGCTCAAGAACGATCAAAATTACCTATATCTCTTATTGTTGTACCAAAAAGGAATTTACAGGCCTATAGATTCAAGGAATATTGTTGATGTCTATTTCTTGTTCCCTACACATAAACTCAGCATCCAAGAAGGTCAACTTCAGGAGATATACATCAAGTTCTTTAATATCTTACTGTGTGTGGTTATTTGAATTTTCTTATGTATTTCTGTTATTGAATAAATAAAAGCAACAACTATTCTGGCAATGTCATTGTCCCTTCTGTACCCAAGCTATTGAATAATTGATATATCATGATATGGCATTACACATAAACTGTTGTGTTAATATCTGAACCACTAAATAAAGTAAAACACTTCAACCTTGAGAAAAATACAAATATCAGTCAAATTTTTTTTACAGAGGTACCATAACTGTTACTTGGTAGTTTGCTCCTGAAGTATTTTACAAAAGTCTCAGTTGAAAATATAGAAGTTTTTGGAGAAAACTTTACTTGGAATCTTACAAAATTTCTCAAGTTGAGTAACATATGTTCCCTATTTCTAGTAAAAATAATAACACTGCATACTTCAAAGTGGCTGGGATAAATATTATAAAATTTGTCTTTACTATTAAAACGTAAAGAAGAAAATCAAATTAATATATAATAATAATAAATTTTACATTACTTAAAATTTAAAAATAAGACTTGAAATGACATTGAAATCATTAATATATAAAAGTGAAACACTTCTAAATTTTTATAAATTTTAATTTCATTAATCAAAACTATTTTCAATATTTTAAATTTAAATAACAAAATGAATATGATAATGTTCACAACATTTGGCATGTTAAAAGTGGTCTTTGGACTATAATCCCTAGGGTTAGTTTAATAGGAAAAAACACCATTAATTAATTAAGCTAACCCAAAAATACTTTGGCATAAACAAGTTTATAAAATTTATGATACAAAGATTTAGGATGAGGATATTGTCCCTCAACTTACCCTACAAATAATAATTTAAAACATACATTTTCATAATATTATAACTTCATTATTCTTAAAAGCCTTCTCACTTACAAAAAAAACAAAGTATAATGATCTTGATAGCTTTGTTTTCACCGTATTTAAGCATACAAATTAAATTTCAAAGAATATATGTAATATAACTTGTTTTATTTATAAATAAAGATGTTCTCATTTTAAGTAAGGTTTAAATACTTTATTCATTCTTTCATTGTTATCTTTAACATTAAGGTTTAAATATTTTATTTATTCTTTTTTTCAGTGTTATTTTTAGTATTAAATATTTTTTTATTACAATAAAATTTTTATCATAATTTAATATGTTAATTAGTATTGGGGAGAGTCATCATTAGTTATTATTTGTCAATGTGGACTAATTCAATGTTATTCAAGGAAAACTATGTCACTTAGAATAACTCGATGGTTGTCTGTAAGGGGTAGACTTTCACTCCTGCCACCAGGAATAACTCAATGGTGGTTTGTAAGGGGGTAGACTTTCACTCCCCACCTGGAATAACTCAATGGTGGGGGTAGACTTTCACTCCTGCCACCTGAAATAACTCAATGGTGGTCTGTAAGGGGGTAGACTTTCACTCCTCCAAATACCTCTAGATATTTGGTTGTTAACATGTTTTCTTATGTCTAAGGAAGACAAACTCTTAAAAAATCATCAAAAACTTATGCAAACCTTTCAAAGTATTTATAGTGAATTGCACACTATATTTAATAAAAATTGTGCATTATCTTTAAAACTTTGCTTTAATTTTCAATGTCACAAGTTCAACAAATACTTATACAAATCTTTCAAAGTTTTTACAATGAATTACACACTATATTTAATAAAAATTGCATATTTTATTTAAAATTTTGTTTTAACTTTCAAAATCACAAGTTCAATACTAACTAGAAAACAAAACACACACAAAAATATATACTCAAGAGTTACTGAAGATATAATTCATGAATCTTTTGTCCCTCAATTTCATTTTTGTTGGATGATAACTTGAGAAAATATCATCCCAGGGAAACAACTAAATGCATACTACTAGTGTTTTATAGTTATGTGGCCAATTAAGTTGCTTAGATTAACATTTTCAAGTTTCCCAAATAAATATCAATTGGAAAAAAAAAATTAATTTAAATCTCATTACAACATTAGAGTTTATGCATGCTTCTTGTTAAATCCCAACATCGTTATAGTTTAAAATCCCATTACAACATTCGAGTTTATGCATGCTTCTTGTTATTGGATTTTAAGAATGAATAATAAAAAACATTTACGAAATTTAAAACATTCAACCAGTGACATAAAAATAAATGATTTTAATGATGATAAATTATACAACACTTTTTTAATATTAAATTTTTATATTTATTTTTTTAATTTTTATAATTTAATTTTATTTAATTTTTTAAATTTAATTTCGTTTATATTATTATTTGACATTTCACCGTGTGTATATAACTATTGAAGGTTTAAACTAAATTTCATTTAAAAAATTATAAACACTTCCCAATTGTAATGTGATTAGGCTCATAAAAAATTTATTGCTAAAAATATAATTTAATAATTAATAATTTATATACATTGATTATAATATTTATATTAAGTAATGATATTCTATTTCAAATTGTGTTTAACATTAAAACTACACAATGTTTAAAAGAAAAAGATCCATTGATACTAATATGGTGGGATCCATTCTCATCCTTCTTTTATATATTAATGATATGGATTTCCTTGCAAAAATTATTGAAATTTTTTACAAATAACTTAAATTTTTTTAACAATTTTACAAAAATTATGAACTTACATTAATATTGATAAACTAAAATTATGATAATTAAATGTAACAAAAGAATTTATCCTATGATTTTGTATGGTGATAACACCTTTAAAGAAGTACAATTTTACAAGTATTTAGGTGTTGGTTTTAATTTCCATATGAATTGAAACCATAATCTTGAGAAAAAAATAATTGGTGGTTGAAAATCTTACTTAAATTATGAAAATAAAAGTAAAAATGATGAAAAAAAATATTTTCAGCACTTTAGTTGTCTCAATTATTTTTTATGACTAAAATTAAAACTTGAGGCATTTCTAATAAAAAATGAAATATTATTCAACAAATACAAACACTTCATAGTCTATAATTTTAAACTAAGTCTAAGCCTCTTTACACATTCTTTGATTTAAGGTACAACTATTTTCATGGAGTCTAAAAACTTAATGAAGTACACAATATTAAATTATACATCCCTATAAATTTAAGGATATAAGTTCTACAATAACAACAAAATTATTAATAAAAGGAAATTTAACTACATTCTATATAAATAATAAAAGGAAATTGAATTATCATATAGATTTTATAAATCTAAATTTTCTTAATTAAAATTAATTTTCCAACATTTTAAGTTAAATAACAAAATGTATATCATAATGCTCATAATCTTCATATTAAATTGGTTATTAAATTATAATCTTAAAAATTAATTTAATTAATTAAATCATTCACCTAAAATATATTAAAAAAAAATTCTCAAAATTTTCTATAAAAAATTAACTTTACAAATTATATTAATTTTTAATAATAATAATTACTAATATTATATATTTAATAATATATTTTTAAAATTATATATTAAAATTATGTATTTATAAAATATACATTACATTTTTAATACTTTAATACCAAAAGTAACGAATGCTCTTCATATAAATATTAAATCTCAACCTTTTAAAAAGTGTCAAAAGCGCTTGTACTCTCTTCTTTATTATCCTTTTTCTTTACCAAATTGTAATTAAAAGCGCTTGTTTTCTCTTCTTTATTATCCTTTTACTTCACCAAATTGTAATCTTCGTAACAAGAAAATGTAGCGTGACCATCTTAAACTTTTTCACAATTATCCAAGGAAATGTTGCCAAGCATCTTAAAATTTTTACAATTAAGTGAATTTATGACTAAAGAGTCCATTCTATTTTATGTATATATATTTTTTCTATAACTACAAAGTGAGTGAAAGTATGATAAGCTATTCCATTTATCTATGGTTGGAACGTTTTGTATCCTCAATGGAGGCGGGAATAATTTTTTGAAACCTGCAACAAGTTTTAGTGTCAATGGCGGTTGGTATTGTACCCTTCCTAGAGTTAAGACTTTTGTGGCGGTGGAGGTGGTCTTGTAGTTGAAGGCGTTTTGTACCAATTACAAAGTTTTAGTTTGGCAGGGCGATATGGAGAATTCTATTTGGTTTGGAGTTGATTCTGCTAGTTCTAGCACATCAGTGTCATTGACACAATTTTTGTGGGCAGTGTTCTTTAATGGCTAGTCCCTTTTGTCAGATCGATTTCACAAACTGTTTATCCTGGGTTGTGTGCATTTAACGAGGTCGGAGGGAAGATCTTTTCTAAGAGACGGGGAGTACTTAGTGGATTTTAGGTGGCAGGTTTAGTGGCGACGTCAGAAGTTTCCATGACGAAAGCAGTGGTCAATGCACTTATGGGTGCGACTGACGAGGAGGTTTGGAGGAAGGCAGGGTTATTCACCTCGACTATAGCGCACACCACTTTTACTCCTCCTTTACACTCAAAGTATCTCCTCTAACTTCCCCTTCTACTTCTACCTTGCCAAATCAGAGTGTGAGCGTTGTAGAACTACACCATGCTTCTTTGAATGCTCCATGTGCATGGAATCCTATACAGAGTGTGGAGGCTTTACAGGAAGGTAGAAAGGTCGACTTTGGGAAACCTTAGGAAAGTTGTGAGCAGTCTTGCCCAGCTGAAAAGATCTCGACTAGAAGAAAACATCGTGTGAACCCATGGCTTCCAAACTGCACCAAATGTAAGATGGTTTTGGGTGGAGATTTAGGTTTAGAGGAAGCGATAAACCTGGCTCTTAGTGCTTTGGTGGGACGATTGTCTTATCGTTCTCGATGCACTACTTCCATCTCAGACCGGGTGTGGATTTTATGGTCTCCATTGTTGGGGTATGAACCTGAGGTTTTATATTTACTAAGGGGTTAGTATGGGTTCCGGTTTAAATATGTAGAAGACACCTCTCTTATTCTGGATAAGTTGTGGACATTTGATGAGGGAAGCCTGATGCTAAAACGTTGAAGGATTAGTTTTGACCTTGAGTGAGACTATTTTCAGTTTAGGCATCTTTGGGTCATGTTATTGTTGGCATGTTTACAGGAAGAATGTGCTTGTCATTGATGGCAAGAACAACAACGAACCAAACCTCGAGAGTGCAGAAGACGAGAAAGATTAGAAGAGATAGTGGTTTCCAGAAGTGCAGACGAGGTCCAAGAGACGGACTCTCAGGAGGAGCAAAGGTTGAGACCCGTGAACACTTAGAAAGCATTCTAAGTCAAAGAGATCAGAAGCTCGGGAGGAAGAGCAAAAGTGGTCATTGGATCACCGATCTAGAGGACCAACAACTGTCGGATTCAATTAATGGAAGGATGGGATAAGTAGGGAAAAACGATTGAGAATTCGATCATCCGAATTTCCATCAGTCGTCGATTTGATTTAAGTGGAAGGATAGGATAAGCAAGGGCTGAGATCTGAGATCTCGATCACCCGAATTTTCATCAGTCGTCGAATCGAAATAAATGGAAGGATAGGATAAGCAAAGATGGAGAGTTGTTGGATTTAATCCAAGGCAAAGTTGCATCGCAGACAGATCAAGCCATTGATCTAAGATCTTGATCAACAAACAACATTTGTTTTGGGTCTAAAGATGTGAGGCAGTTACGCTCCAAAGAAATCACTTCGAGAGTTTTAGTTTGAGATTTGAAACCCCTGAAGCCGGAGAGACGGAGAGCCGAAGTAAATCTCGATCGTCCGATCATCTGAAATAGATCTCAGCCATCAGATCGTCCGGAGTAAATCTCAAGCATCGGATCGTCCGAAGTGGATCTGGGTCGTCTGATCCAGAAGAAATGTGGTGTAAATATGTGGACTCTAGGTAAAGACCCAAAGTAAGCCTCAACCATCTGATTCAAGGACTTTTGGTAGACCATGTCAGCAAGGACATGTGGTAGACCACGTCAACAAGAACATATGGTAGACCACGTCAGCAAGGACATGTGGAAAACCATGTCAATGAGTGACATGTGGAAACCACTTGGCCCGTGCCAAGTCAACAAGTGACGTGTGTAATGTTACATCACTTCGGGATATTTGCTTCGGGAGTTTTACCACCAACAAATGACAAAAGCTCTAAAGTCTTGAAGGTCAAAGTTGCAAAGAGCCGAAGTGTCGAAGGACTAAAGTTGCGATGGGCCGAAGGCCCGAAGAGACAAAGTTGCGAAGAGCCGAAGTGCCGAAGAACCAAAATCACGAAGGGCCGAAGTGCCAAAGAACTGAAGTCGCGAAGGGTCGAAGTGTCGAAGAGTCGAAGAGCCGAAGTTGTGAGGGACAGAGTCTCGAACTCCCAAACGTCGAAGACCCGAAGAAAACCTTGGTTGTTGATTGCCAGGAGGGTTATGTGTCAGAATATTACGCATTCGGGCAGAAATACTTAGGGAAAACGTGAAGGAGAAAGGTTTGAAATCGCCAAATCCCGAACAACCAAAGCATGTGGGAGCCATCGATCTACGAGAGGACAGGTGTCACTATATCACAAGATCTGGGTAAAACGTTAGGAGGGAAGCCAAGCGAGGAGAAATTGAAATCTGAGAATGTCGAAGGGAGAAGTCCCAGAGTAGAGGATAATCATTGGATTAAAGAGGACAAATGTTAGCAGATATTCCATTTCAGAAAATATCTAGTCAGAAGAAATGAGAAGTTGAGAGTTGAAATCTATGGAGTCTGGACACTCGAAGGAGATCTCGACCATTAATCTGAGAAGGACACATGTCAGTGGATCATCAACTCCGGAAGATTGATGTACAGAGGAAAGTAGGGTTTGATATTTGAAACTCCTGGAGCCCAGATCACGAAGTAAATAACAACCGTTGATTTAGGGAGGTTAGATCTGATCCGCAGATTGTGAAAGAACAAATATGAACCGTCCACTCAAGAACACCGTCAAGATCGTAGGATCGACAGTCCCATCGCATTGTGGGGATTGAATATGTGTGAACTTTAAAAAGTTGAAGGCGGGCCGCAATCGAAACCATGGTTTTGGAGAAAGGAAACATGGAGGCTCAAGGTGAATTGCGGGGCAAAAAGTAGTTTTTTTAAAACCACCTTTGGACACACCCGCAATCTCGTGGTCACATGAGATGATCACCCAAGGTCATATTGAGAAACAAAGCTAACACTCACCAGATCAATATCAGAAAGTGCCTTTTGAAAAGGCGTTTGGTCATCACTGGTGGTCACATGAAGGAAGGGGCTTAGAAGACAAAGAAGCCAAAAATGATTGACTGTAACTACCAGAGAAGACGAAGAGGTATGACTGCCAGAAAATCCAAAGAATCTTAGGATAACACCCACTGATGATGAACGAATTCACAATAAACTCCAGAGAAGATGAAGAGTTCAACTGATGATCAGGCAGAGGACTAGGCATGAGAAAGACATCCAGAACAGAGAAGAGAGTATGCTTTTGTTGATGGTGAAGTGAGTGGGGAGGATGAGATGAAGTGCAACATCTGAAATGGAAATCAGAGGCGTGATGTATAGAATGTAGAGGCATAACAGAGCTTAGAAGAAAAGAAGGTAGAGGATTGCACAGGAGGAAAAAGAACAGAACATAGAAGCTGAAGAAGGAAGAGGAGACATGGAGCTGTAAGAGATCATATCAGAGACAGAGCAAGTAAGTAAAGTTTTATCTCTCAGGGTGGTAGGGTGGTGCTAGGGAGGATTGTTGTCCTTAGAGTTTCAAGTGGGTGCTTGAACACAGGGAGTTTTAGCTTCCATCTGGTTGCAGCCAAAAAAACCAAGGTGGTAGGGTGGTGCAAGGGAGAACCATTGTTCTTTGTTATATGGGTTGGTGCCTGTGTGACTGGAAGTTGGTGCTTCCATCCATTTGGTGTTGGAACACTCAGCGAGTTGGTGCTTCCTTCTAGTGGGTGATAGAGAAACTAGAGAGTTGGTGCTCTCAACAAGTTGCATCTTGTTAAAGAAAAGGTTGTAGCCTCATTTTGAGTTGGTGCTCAAAGAAAGATGATGTACAGAACTTAAAAGACTGGCTATCATTCAAAGAAGAAGAGGTTTTCTCCCTTTATGGTTTTCCTCGTGAATATTTGTCTCTTTTTATATCATATGTGTGATTGATGTTTGTTATTTCTGTTGTTCATGTATTGCATAATCTTGATGATCACTTGGAGAAGGTTAATAATATTTTAATAGGCATAAAATTGTTTAAGCACAGTAACAACTGATTCACCCCCCCCTCTCAGTTGTCTTAGTAATTCCAACAATGGGTATTAGAGTGTGTTCCTTTTAGCTAAAGGTAGATCAGTAAGCTTAAACATGACAAGTCATGAAGGAACTTCAACTAATAAGCCTCCTCTGTTCGATGGAACATTTTTTGCTTTTTGGAAGGTTAGAATGAGAACATACATTATGGCCTTAGGTGCTGATGTTTGGGATGTTGTAGAGACTGGATATATAAAACCTGTTGTGTTAGCTTCCAAAGATGATAAGTTAGAATTTAGCTTCAATGCAAAGGTAATGAATGCTATATTGAGTGGGCTTGCTGAAGCTGAATTTGTAAAGGATGCATCTTGATTCTGCCAGAGGGATGTGGGATAAACTCATTAGTAGTTATGAAGGAAATGAGAAAGTAAAAGATGCCAAACTTCAGACATATAGATTGAAATTTGAACAACTAAAGATGAATGAGAATGAAACAGTGAATAAATATTTCTTAAGAGTTGAGGAGCTTGTAAATGCCATGAAGGGTCTTGGTGAGAAGATTGAAGACACATTTTTAGTTCAAAATATTTTAAGATCTCTACCTAATAGATTTAATCCAAAAGTTTCTGCAATAGAAGAACTGAATGATCTTAAGGTTTTGTCTATTGATCAACTTCTAGGAACTTTAACTTCTTATGAAATGAGGATTAGTAAAGATAAATCCACCATTAGAGAAGCATCTTTTAAAGCAGATAAGAATGAGGAATCTGAGCCTGATGAAATTGAAGCAAAATTTATGAGAAGACTAAATACAGGATCAAGCAAGATTCCATCAAGTGTTTTAACTGTGGAAATATAGGTCACTTTGCATCTAAGTGTCCACACAAGAAGCATGATCATAATTCTGAAGGTGAAAAGAAGTACAAATCCAAGAGATTTGGTAAAAATAAAAGTTTATGTGTAAACAATGATGACTCTTCAAAAGACACAGATAGTGACTCTTCCTGTGAAGATAAGGTTAATGACTTTATGCTTATGGCCAAAGAGGATTATGATAATAAAATCATAGGAAGTGATGTTAATGATGAAGAAGTTGTGGTTGATATGGAAGGTGAACTAATCAGTGCTTTAGAAGAGATTGACAGACTCAGACTTAAGAAGAGAAAACAAAAACAGTTGTTGATGCAGTTTGAAAAGAATGGTAAAAAATATGATAAATACTTTTCCCTGCTAAAAGTGGAGTTAGAAGAGGCAAAGAAAATAGAGGACACTCTGAAACAATAGTTATCAGAGAAGAATGCAAGATGTGAAGCCTTGGAAGAAAAGGTAGTAAAAACCAGAAAAGAGATGGAGAATTTTAAAGCATTATATCTCCAAAATCTTCCAAGCATTAAAGACTCAACATAACTAAATGAAATTCTGAGCAAATAGAGGTCTCCTTTGTTGAAGACTGGTTTAGGCTATGTAAGTGGTTCATGCAGCAGACAGATAGAAACCAGAGAGCCAGTAAAGATGATCAAGTTCCATGTCAGTAGACAATCAGACCATGTGATTACTCTGCCACCAAAAGCTAATAAAGACAAGATGATCCCTGATAAACAAAGATATCAGAAGATGGAGCAACAAATGTCAAGAAGAAGGCCATCCTTCAGGTACCAAAATTTCTTCCATGGTTACTCTTTTTACTGCTTTAATTTTGGTCATAATATTGCAAATTGTCAAATTAAGTTTAGAGACATGCAACTGAGGAGATCAAGAAATAAACAATATTTGCAACATAGAACTAAACAACCAATGAGTAGACAAAGTGGCACCAATCACTTTGACCTATTGAACAATGAGCTTGAATGATATAACTATCATAACTTCATCCACAAAGCTGCAAACTTCCATTTGAAGAATTACAAAGCAGATCCAAGGATAAAACCCTTAGCTAGAAATGCCAACACATGGAAAAAGAAAGATAGTGAAAAATGTGGTCTAGTGCTTTCAGCTCAAAAATAAAAAGACCCCTGGTATATACACAATGGATGTTCCAAGCACATGACTGGAGACAAGGATAATTTTTTGTCTATAATTAAAATCAAAACAAGAAATTTAACCTTTGGAAATGATGCACCAGGAAAAATCAAAGGTAAAGGAATGGTAAGTCTAAGCAATGGCAAAGGGAAAGCTCAAGATGTCCTGTTTGTAGATGGTCTGAAACATAATTTTCTCAGTGTAAGTCAAATCTGTGACAGAGGATGTGAAGTGGTGTTCAATTCCAAAGATTGTAAGATAAAGTTTGTAAACTCGGGACAAGTGGTTGCTAAAGACATAAGGATAGATAATAATGTATATGTGTTGAAAGAAGATAGAGAAGAGTGTCATCTAAGAAAACATGATGAAATATGGCTATGGCATAAGAGACTTGGACACCTAAAATTTGATCATCTAATCAAACTTAGTAACAGTGGGGCAGTAAAAGATCTTCCAAAGATATCAAAGCCATATGATTCTGTATGTAAACCTTGCCAAATAGGAAAGCTTACTCGATCATAGTTTAAATCTAAGAACTTTGCATCAATAGAGAAACCTCTTCAGCTAGTACATATAGATTTATGTGGACCATCAAGGAAGGAAGGTACAGGAAAAGAAAATTATTTCATGTTGATTATTGATAATTATTCTATACTTACATGGGTTGCCTTTCTAAAAGAAAAATCTGAAGCATTTGAAAAAATCAAAGTGTTTAAGGTTCTGACTGAGAATCAAACAAGAAAAATATTGAAGGCAGTAAGGTCTGATAGAGGAGGAGAGTTTAGTTCAAGAGACTACAAAGAGTTTTGTGATAAACATGGGATGAAAAGAGAGTATACTATTCCAAGGACTCCACAACAAAATGTGGTAGTTGAGAGGTAGAATAGATCAATTCAGCAAATGGCAAGATCAATGATGAATGAAAAGAATATTGCTCAGACATATTGGGTAGAAGCAATTCATACAATAGTACGTATTCTTAACAAAGATCATCTCAGGCCACAAAGTGACAAGACTCTTTATGAACTATGGTTTGGAAGACCTGCTTCAATCAAGCACTTTAAAGTCTTTGAGAGTAAGTGTTATATGAAGAATAATGATGCAAATCTTGGAAAATATGATGACAAGGTTGATGAAGGTATCTTCTTAGGGTATGCTACAAACAATAAAGGATATAGATTCTATAATAAGAGGCTGCATAGATTGGTTGATTGCATTGACATAAAAGTTGATGAAGAAATCTCGGTACGAGATGTAAGCAGCGTTGAATCAACAACAAAGGATATAGTTGAAGTTGAAGATGAACAGGTACAAGAATCAGAAAAATAAGACTCTGATTCAAATGAAGATACAAACACTCGGGCATACTCAAATCAACAGGCAACATCAAATCCTTCCTCCAGAATTACTCAAAAGAATCATCCTGCAAGTCAAATATTTGGTGAGAAAGACAAAGGTGTGCAAACCAGGAGAAGGATAGTCAAAGACAACAAGCAATCACATATAGCCTTCATATCCATGGTGAAACCCAAGAATTTTAATGAAGCCAGTGAATATGTAAATTGGTTAAAATCAATGAATGAGGAACTGGATCAGATTGAGAAGAACAATACTTGGGAGCTTGTTCCTAGACTGACATATAAGAATGTAATTGGCTCCAAATGGGTGTTTAAGAATAAAATGAATGAACAAGGACAAATTGTTATGAATAAATCCAAATTGGTCTGTAAGGGGTATGCACAAGTTGAAGGACAAGATTTTGATGAAACCTGTGCACCAGTGGAAAGATTGGAAGCCATCCAAATGTTTCTTTCCTATGCATGTCATAAGAACTTTAAAGTATATCAGATGGATGTTAAGACATAATTTTTTAATGGAGACCTAGAAGAAGATGTATACATGGAGAAACTTGAAGGATTTTCACTGATAGATAATCCTGACTAGGTCTGTAAGTTGAAAAAGGCACTATATGGACTGAAACAGGCACCACGAGCCTGGTATTATAGACTGGACAAATTTCTATGGGACAAAGGGTTCAAGAAAGGTTATGTTGACAATAATCTATATATTAAGTCTGAAGGTGATGATTTATTAGTTGTTTGGGTTTATGTAGATGACATTATTTTTGGATGTACTAATGACCCTTCAGTTCAATGGTTTGCTAATTCAGTGCAAACTAAGTTTGAAATGTCCATGATAGGAGAAATGTCATATTTTCTTTGTCTACGAATCAATTAGAGTTTTGCAGGGCTATTTATCTCTCAAGAAAAGTATTTGAAAGAAATGTTGAAGAAGTTTTAGATGGAAGACTCCTCTCCTGTTAGTACACCTATGGTGGTCGGTTGCAAGCTTAGTAAAGATGATATTTCACCTGATGTTGATCAAATAACTTATCGATCAATGATAGGCAGTCTTTTGTACATCACATCACCCCCTCCTGATATAATGCAAGTTGTTTGAATGGTAGGTCGTTATCAGTCTGCTCCTAAACAAAGTTATTTAGCAATTGTCAAGAGGATATTCAAATATTTGAAGGGTACAATGGCTTATGGTCTTTGGTATCCCAGAAATCAGAATTTTCAATTAACTACTTATTCAGATGTTGATTGGGAAAATTGTTTGGATGAGAGAAAGAGCACCAGTGGAGGTGCATTATCCTTAGGTGATTCGTTAGTAGCATGGCTCAGCAAGAAGCATAGATCTATTTCATTGTCAACTACAGAGGCAGAGTACATTGCTGTTGCTACTTGCTGCACTCAGATTTTATGGATGATACAAACTCTTGCAGATTTGAAGATAACTTATACTGATCCAATTCCACTTCATTGTGATAACACTAGTTCCATTAGTGTCTCCAAGAATCTTGTTCTCCATTCAAAGATGAAGCATATGCCAATAAAATATCATTTTCTCAAAGAGTCGGTTACAAACAGAGTTGTTCAGCTGAATTATATTCCTTCCACATAACAAATTGCAGAAATATTTACTAAACCCCTAGCCAAGACACCATTTGAATATCTTCGTCAAAAGTCGGGTGTCATCCCTTCTCTCACCTAAGAGAGTTCAACCTATTAGGGGGAGTATGTGTTTGTTGAATATCTGATACCTCTGAAAAGTACTACAATAGCTCAAGGGGAGCATGTTTTTTTTGACATTGATGTCAAAGGGGGAGAAAAGTTGTGGTCCGACTGCTACAATTGGAGGTCTAAGAAGAATAGTGCAACCTTTCAAGGTTTCCATCAATGCCAAATGGGGATATTGTTGGCATGTTTATAGAAAGAATGTGCTTTTAATTGATGGAAAGAACAACAACAAACCAAACCTCGAGAGTTTAGAAGACGAGAAATCTCAGAAGAGATAGTGGTTTCCAGAAGTGCAGACGAGGTCCAAGAGACAGACTCGTAGGAGGAGCAAAGATCAAGACTCATGAACACTTAGAAAACCTTCTAAGTCAGAGAGATCATAAGCTCAGAAAGAAGAGAGACTATGGTCGTTGGATCATCGATCCAAAGGACCAACAACCATCAGATTGAATTAATGGAAGGATATGATAAGCAGGGCAAAACGATTGAGAATTCGATCATCTGAATTTCGGTCAGCCGTAGGATTGATTTAAGTGGAAGGACAAGATAAGAAAGGGATGAGATCTGAGATATCGATCTCTCGAATTTTCGTCAACTGTTAGATCAAAATAAATGGAAGGATAGGATAAGCAAAGATGGAGAGCCGTTGGATTTAATCCAAGGCAAAGCTGCATTGCAGATAGATTGAGCCATTGATCTAAGATCTTGATCAAAAAACAACATTTGTTTCAGGTCTAAATATGTGAGGCGGTTACGCTCTGGAGAAATCACTTCGATAGTTTTAGTTTGAGATTTGAAATCCCCGAAGCCTGGAGATCCGGAGAGCCGAAGTAAATCTCGATCGTCCAATCATTCGAAATAGATCTTATTCATCAGATCGTCTTGAGTAAATCTCAAGTGTCGGATCGTTCGAAGTGGATCTGGGCCATCTGATCCCGAAGAGAAGTGGTGTAAATCTATGGACTCCGGGTAAAGACCCGAAGTAAGCCTCAACCATTTGATTCAAGGACTTGTGGCAGACCACATCAGCAAGGACATGTGGCAGACCACGTTAGTGAGTGACACGTGGAAACCACTCGACCTGTGCCAAGTCAATAGGTGACGTGTGTAATGTGATGTCACTCTGAGATATTTGCTTCAATATTTTTACCACCAACAAATGACAAAAGCTCTGAATTCCTGAAGGTTGAAGTCACGAAGAGTTAAAGTGACGAAGGACCAAAGTTACGAAGGGCTGAAGGCCCGAAGAGCCGAAGTCACGAAGAGCCGAAGGACCGAAGTTGTGAAGGGCTGAAGTGCCGAAGGCCTGAAGAGCTGAAGTGCCAAAGGACCGAAGTCACGAAGGGCCGAAGTGCTGAAGGGACGAAGAGCCGAAGTCGTGAGGGACATAGTATCGAACTCTCGAATGCTGAAGACTCGAAGAAGACCTTGGCCGTTGATTTCCAGGAGGGGTATGTGTAAGAAGATTATGCATTCATACATAAATACTCCAGAAAAATGCGAAGGAGAAAGGTTTGAAATCATCTAAGCCTAAACATCGGAAGCAACTAGGAGCCATCGATCTACGAGAGGATAGGTGTCACTAGATCACAAGCTCCGGGTAAAACGCTCGGAGGCAAGACGAGCGAAGAGAAAATGAAATATGAGAATGTTGAAGGGCGAAGTCCTGGAGTAGAGGATAACCATTGGATTAAAGAGAACAGATGTCAGCAGATCTTCCATTTCAGAAAATATCCAGTCAGAAGAAACGAGAAGTTGAGAGTTGAAATCTTTGGAGTCCGGAGACCCGAAGGAGATATCGACCGTTAATCCAAGAGGGACACGTGTAAGTGGATTGTCAACTCCGTAATATTGATGTACAGAGGAAAGCAGGGTTTGATATTTGAAACTCCCAGAGCCCGGATCACAAAGTAAATCACAATCATTGATTTAGGGAGGTTAGATCTGATCCATAGATCGTGAAAGAAAAAAATTGAACCGTCCGCTCAGGATCATCGTCAAGATCGTAAGATCGACGGTCCCATCGCATTGTGGGGATTGAATATGCACGAACTTTAAAAAGTTGAAGGCGAGCCACAATCGAAACCACGGTTTTGGAGAAAGGACATGTGGAGGCTCGAGGTGAATTGTGGGGTGAAAAGTAGTTTGTTTTAAACCACCGTTGGACGGGCCCACAATCACATGGTCACATGAGATGATCGCCCAAGGTCATATCAAGAAATGGAGCTATGTAACACCCTGTTTCCCCCAATTTGTAAAAATAACTATACTGGCCAAGAACTGTGGCAAACCCAAAAATGTGAATGTGTTAAGTACCAAATACCTGAATACAAAATATCACAATAGATCCAAAGATATTTGAATACAATCACCACACAAGATATATGAAACCATATAGAAAACCACAACTTTATTATATCAAACCCTTAGAGTAGGGCAACACCATACAACGGATCCTATTATGGAAGGGATCCTCTCCTGTTCACTTGCCTCTTCGAGGGGGCATCCTCCTATTGAGCTACTGCTCCAAATACAATACTTCTCTTCATGTCTCATTACATTGCTTGAACCCCTTTATATAG
>ML779936.1:302959-317356 GCA_009831015.1 Picea engelmannii | reverse complement strand
TTACATTTATTATATCTAACTACCATAGTGGGTCTTATTTAATAATATAGTGGACCTAGTCCACCTTACATTGAATGACCTCCACTATTATCACTATGGGCCCTCTGGGCCCCCCCACTACCTCTCTAGCTACCTTACAGAAAGTGTGATGTGAATGGACTTTGTGAAAAAGGTCGATGAATGTGAATAATATTATGAATATCTATTGTAGGACTGCTGAGAGGGGATATGCTGAAAAAGAGACCATGATGGCTGGAGAAAGGTGGTGGAAGGCACCTAGAATGGTGGTGTTAACTTCCACTGAAACCAATACCGTATTTGGACTTCACTGGCCCAGAGAACCAAGAGCGGCTCGTTGGCCCCAAATTAAATGACTCGTCAGGATTGGTAGGTAAAGGGCTCCTCATGAGTAATGAGGGATGGGGGTGAACAGCCCATCCATAGAGTCCTCAAACCTGACCACTACGAGGAAAATCGTGCCACACGCAACCTTGCCGAATAGAGAAAAGGCAGGAAGTGTGGGTGATCAGGGGCAGACGCAAGGGAAAGAAGAGAGGAAGAACTCTGGAAAAATACAGAGTGAGTGATAGCAGAGAAGAAGGAGAGTAGCCTTCGTTCTTGGTCACTGGAAAACAGAGACACAGTATCGCAGCATCGTGGTCTCATCTCAGGGGTGGCTAGTGGTCAATCCATTGGGAGTCGCTGAGCCTACGGTTGGGTGGAAACGAGCACCCCTCTCAGCAGTTGCAATCACATCTGGTGTTGTTTATGTTAAGTGTTTTTACATCTTGCATCTTGAAATTTATATGCTGACATGTATTCTCATAGTCTGTGCAGTTTTATGAATGGTTTGCGTATAAGAATGCCTGTGTAGTGTTTTGATTTAGAAATGGTGGTTGCATGCTTATAATGGAAAGACTACGTATGGCTTATGTTTTATAAATCACTATTTATACACATATTGAATTAATTCAGACTTCAAGTCTATTCTTGGGAAATCTAGACCCTTATCCGTCTCGGGTAATACCCTGGATAGATCTCCCCATAGAGACACCCTTCTTAGAAAGCTCACCAAGAACCTCGAAAGGGATTTGAAGGCACAAGTCTTAGTAATCATGTACGAGGAAGAATGATCCTCTTGAAGTCCCGAAATAACAACGAAGGAATTACCGTGTTCACTTCGCAAGAGTTGTCAAGGAGGCATTGGACAGTCAGAATTCTCCGTGGAGAATTCGCGAAATCCCGAGAGCCGTCAGATTTTGCAGAGGAGCAGGGGAGTTACGGTAAGCCTATTTTCAAGTTTTAAGTTCGGGAGAAATCAGACTGTAGGATCTGAGTCGACAAGAACCGTTGGATCACTCGCGTAGTCTTATTTCGTGGATTCACGAGTTGAAGGGTTAAAACCCTTGCCTCAAGATTCGCGAGGTCATGAAAGGCGAAGTCCCGAAGGGGCGAAAGGATTTGTGTGAGCTAGTTATTGGTGAAGTGCATTGGAACTCGATATTTCGGGGTTTCGTGGGTTGAAGAACCGAAAGCTTAGCATCAGGATTCGCGAAGTCACGAAGTCTGAAACTCCAAAAAGGTGGGAAGCTCCGTTGTGGGACCCATCTTGATGATGTGTCGGAACTTTGACATTTTGGCATATCAGCAGATAGGAGGCCAAGACATTTGTCCTGAAAGTCCCGAAGTCACGAGTTACGATAAGGAGTAGCGAGGAGTTCGGGATCTCGACACTTCGGGTGTCTTGATACAAAGGAGGTAGCACTTCGGGAAGCAAAGTCACGAAGTGTTGAAGCTGGGGGCGAGGGACACGTGGTAGAACCGCAAGGTGGGTCTGTGTGATAGATAGGCGAACACATGTCACCTTATGAAAGGAGTCAACACCCATTAACCTCTCGCGTCTAGGGGATTCGTGAGATAAGGGAATGAGAGTTCAACCCTTCGACTTGCAAAGTCGTGAGTAGCGAGAACGCGAGAGGGAAAGCTAACATTGCTTCTTGGGGTTTCATGAAGGGAAGGTGCCAAGGTTGGATGCCACAACTTACGAAGTTGCGAAATAGCGAGGAGCGGAGACAGTCGTTGGATCCAGGTCGCAAGAGGACCATTGGATCAGGAACCCCATCGCATATCATGCATTCGGGGGTTCAGAGGTTGAGAGGACCTCGTCTCGACTGCAGAAGTCGCGAAGTGCCGAGAGCCGAGGCACAAGAGAAGGGACACGTGGTAGGATCGCAAGGTGGGGCCCATGTGATTGACAGGCGGGTGTGCGTCGTCTGGGGAAAAGGAGGCAACACTCCATTGACTTCTTGCATCTTGGGGATTCGCGGGATAGGAGCACGAATGCTCATCGCTACAACTCTTGAAGTGGCAAGTTGCGGGAAGTGCGAAAGGAAGGTCAACCTTCGCTGACTTTCAAGTCTTGGAGGTTCTCACGGGAAGAGAACGGAGGTTCAACCCTTCGACTTGCGAAGTCGCGAGTTGTGATGGGAGCTAGTGTTTAGCTTAGCTGGTGATCACGCATAGAGGGCGCTGACAGATGGGAGCAATACCCATTTCATGATCTTGGGTATCGCGAGATTGGAAAGGAGGAGTCGAGAGCTTCGACTCGCGGACTCATGAGATAGTGAGTTGTGACAAGCGCCTTTGGGAATAGGCCTTGGTCATAACACTGTGGTCGCTTGGGAGTCGTGGAACTCACGCCTAGTACTGTTCGCACAGAGGAACTTCCGAAGGACCTGTGGATTGATTGAATTGAGATTCTAGAAAGGAATCGAAGGAGCCGCTTCGGCTCATAAAAGAAATTGAAAGATCCTTAAGATCAGAAGGTCGCGCAGAGACTCTATCGAGGTAGAGGTGGCATTTGCAACCTGTGCTAAGCTTCGTAGGTTTTCAGGGATTCTGTCCCTTGAGAAAAGGCGAAAAATTCATTACACCATAGCGGGTGTGTTACAAATTGGTATCAAAGCATGGTTATAATACTTGGCCTGCTTGGGCTTATGAACGAGTTGCACAGAAGCTCCATTTGGAACACTCTTAAAAAAAAATGAGTAACCCCCCTGTCTTAACCTCCCTAATTAAAAGACGATGTTGAGAAGAAAAAATCCCTAATGTGTGTGTACATGTGAAAATATGAATTATGTACTGGTTTTAAATAAATATAAATATCAACTAACAACCAATGTTTTTTCTTTTGCACACAAGTGGAAGATCAACCATGGGAAATTATCAACGCATAGTATGGTGACTCACCATGAAGTGGGAGAAGGCTCCCACAATAGAGACGAAGAGTCCGATGAAAGGAGGGCAGTAGGGACCCCTCCAGCTCTAGCCGAGACTGTGAGGAGCCTCATGGTCGAATTACAAAGCAGTAAGGCCGATAATGAAAGGATGATGAAAGAACAAGAAAAACAAGCAAAAATTAACGCAGTTTTACTGCAGAGTTTATCCGATCTACAAAGACAAATGCAACATGAACCTGAAACTCAGAAACATGGTCATATCAGTGGTCACATTGAGAGGAGCACCTCGAAAAAGGTCCACCCCAGAGGTAAAGGACAAGCGTCGCATGATTCCTCTGAGAAGGAAGCTGTCGATTCAGAGGGCTCTTCTAGCAGTAGAACCAGTTCCTATCCTCAAAGGAAACAGAAGAAGCAAAAGTCTTCCAAAGGTCATAAATTTGAAGAATTCAGAAAAGCCAAACCACCCTCCTTCGACGATGAAATAAAGAAGGGAGAGGAAGCAGGGGCCTGACTACTTGGACTAAAGAAGTATTTCAGAGTCCATGACTTTTCAGAAAATATGAAGGCCAGAGTGGCCACCTTCAACTTGAACGGAAAGGATTCCATTTGGTGGGAAGAACTTAAGAATGTGAAAGGGGTTTGCGAAGAGGACCTGTCTTGGGAACGGTTTGAGAAAGACTTCCGGAAGAGGTATCTGTCGAAAAAATATTTCAATGAAAAGACTAAAGAGTTTTATGAACTCAAACTGAAACAACTCACTATAGAAGAATATGTCAACAAATTCCTCGATTTGTTGAGGTATGTACCCTATATAAAAGCAGAAAAGGAAAAAGTGCAACGCTTCATCAGTGGACTACCTAAGGACTATCGGGACATAATTGAATTTGATGAGCCAAAGACTCTAGAAGGCACTATTCGAAAGGCAACCTATTGTCATGAACAGTTTGGGCATCGAGCAGAACCTCACGAAGGATGGAAACAAAAGAATAATTCTAGATTTCAGAAAAGGGGAATTAAATCCCGAGGATTTAACAACTATAAGAAGAACCCAAGAATGAGCTTCCCAGCCTAGAGTATGCACCAACATAATTTTCTCTCCTTGAGCGGAAATAAAACTTCTGGACTCATATCAGTGAAGACTGATAACCCAAAGAGAGAACCTTTGAAATGTTGGGGTTGCGGGGAAGAACATTTATTGAGAGACTATCCACACCGACAACAGAATAGTCAGAGGATTTATAACATCCAAGAAGCTAGTACCGTCAATGTTGTGGCCAAGAGTGTGCCACAAATTTATGCAGCCTTGGATAATAACCAAGCCGACCACCAAGCTTCAGTAGTGGAAATAGACAGTATGATTTCCAACCATCTAGTGTCTATTTTAATTGACCCTGGTTCAAATTTGAGTTACATAGTCCCTAAAGCTATTGATACGTGTAAACTACAGCCACAAATACATACCAAGCCATGGTTGGTATAGTTAGCCACTAGCACCAAGAGAAGGGTAGCAGAGGTTATACCAGCCTGCCAATTGATGTTGGGTAAATTCCCCACCCAAACAACCCTTAACATATTACCCCTGGGATCGTATGACCTATTGATTGGTATGGACTGGTTGGCTGCCCATAAAGCCAGATTGGACTGTTACCATAAAACCTTAGAATGTGTAAGTAAGGAAGGAAAGATGATAACCTTTCAAGGGATCTGAAAACCTGTCTTGGTGAGACAAATATCAGCTCTGCAAATGAGAAAGTATTGCCGAAAGGGATGTCTCCTATATTCAATACAGGTGTTGAAAACAATCGAAGGTGACAAACCAAGCCTTGACGATCACCCTATCTTGAGAGAATACAAAGATGTGTTTTCGAAAGAGGTACTGGGTCTACCTCCAAGAAGGGACATAGACTTCTCGATAGAACTTGCACCGGAAGCGGTGCTGGTGTCTAGGACACCCTACCGAATGAGCACACCCGAGTTAGTTGAACTCAAATTGCAATTAAAATAAATGATGGATAAAGGTTATATTCGACCCAGCGTGTCTCCATGGGGAGCACCAGTCCTATTCGTGAAAAAGAAGGACGGTACCCTTAGACTGTGTATAGATTATAGGCAACTCAATAAGGTAACTATAAAGAACAAGTACCCCTTGCCCAGGATCGATGACCTGTTCGATCAATTAGGGGTGCGTCTATTTTATCAAAGATTGATTTGACGTCGGGATACCATCAAGTCCGAATCAAGGGTGAAGACATCCATAAAACTGCCTTCCGAACGAGGTATGGTCACTATGATTTTGTGGTGGTGCCATTTGGGTTGACCAATGCCCCTGCCACTTTTATGTGCTTGATGAACAATGTACTCAGCAAATTCCTAGACAAGTTTGTGCTTTTTTTTATTGACGATATATTAATTTACTCCAAAAACAGAAAAGAGCATGAAGAGCATCTTAGACTTGTGTTGCAAGTGCTAAGAGAACATCAACTCTATGCCAAATTCAGCAAATGTGAATTTTTCCAGAAGCAAATACATTACTTAGGCCATGTTCTCTCCAAAGAAGGAGTAGCGATAGACCCTGACAAAATCAGGTCTATCATGGAATGGCCTACCCCAAAGGATGTTTTAGACATCAGATCCTTTATGGGACTAGAAGGATACTATAGGATATTTATAAAAGGATTCTCCAAGATTGGTTGTCCAATCACTTCCCTCCAAAATAAGGGGACAAAATTCCTGTGGACACAGAAATGTGAAGAAAGATTTCAAACCCTGAAACATCTACTGACCCATGCACCCGTGCTGAAAATCGTCGATCCAGAAGCTGACTTCCTCGTGTGCACAGATGCCTGTAAGGAAGGGCTCAGAGGAGTCCTTATGCAGAAAGGAAGTGTGATCTACTATGAATCCCAAAAATTGAACGAGCATGAAGTCAACTATGTGACCCATGATCTAGAGTTGGCTGCCATAGTGCATGCCTTGAAAATGTGGAGGCATTACCTCCTGGAAAGCAAATTTTCACTTATGACAGATCACTGTGGTTTGCGATACCTGTTTGATCAACCAAAGCTCAATGCTAGACAAGCTAGGTGGATGGCCCTCCTTAGCGAGGTGGATGGCCCTCCTTAGCGAGTTTGATTTCAAAATCAAACACATTAAAGGAAAGGAAAATAGGGTGGTTGATGCCCTTAGCAGAAGTATGAAAACAATTCACCTGGCCGTGGTGAGCACCTGTGAGACGGATGTCAAAGAAAGAGTCAGAAATGCACAAAAGACAGATCCATTTGTCCAGACTGTGACCTTGTACCTACAACAAGATCCCACAGGGGTAAAATATGAAGGCTACCAGATGAACGAAGGAGGTCTGCTCACTTACATAAATAGACTGTATATTCCAAATTGTGATGACTTGAAGAGGTTCATTATGGATGAACTACATAAAAGACCCTATACTGGTCATCTAGGATACCAGAAAATGATCACTGCCACCAGGAAACAATTTTATTGGCCTGGATTGAAGAAAGACATAGCCGAGTACTTAGCCAAATGCATAGAGTGCCAGCAGGTTAAAGAAGAACATCGACACCCACCAGGATTATTGCAACCTTTACCAATCCCAAAATGGAAATGGGAAACCATCTCCATGGATTTCATCACTGGATTACCAACCTCAACCAAACAGAACGACGCCATTATGGTAGTGGTGGATAAATTGAGCAAGTCTGCTCATTTCATCCCTATCAAGTCAACTTGCAAAGCAATCGATATCACCCAGGTATTCATCAAGGAGATATTCAGACTGCATGGTATGCCAAAAGAGATCATGTCTGATAGAGATACGAAATTTACTTCCAAATTTTGGAAGTCACTGATGGGTGGTTTAGAGACCAAGTTGTTGTTTAGCACCGCCTATCACCCTCAAATCGACAGATAGATAGAAAGAGTGAATCAAATACTTGAAGACATGCTAATAATGCATGTAATGCATCAACCCAAGAAGTGGGAAGACTACCTACCACTGGTAGAATTCGCCTACAACAATGGATACCAAGCATCCTTAAAGATGAGTCCCTTCGAAGTCCTCTATGGTAGGCCGCGTAACACTCCAGTCAGCTGGAGTAATATCGTAAATATAATTTCTTTTGGACCCGACATGTTGAAAGAAATGGAACAACAAGTGACTCAGATAGAACAAAACCTGAAGGTCGCTCAGAATTGACAGAAAAGTTATGCCGACCAAAAGAGAACTCTAAGAGAGTTCAAAGCGGGAGATCATTTATATCTCAGAGTTAGGCCCAAGAAGAGTTCCTTGAAAATGGGAGCTTGTGCCAAGTTAGCACCTCGGTATTGTGGACCCTTAGAGGTTCTAGATAGAGTGGGACCTGTAGCCTATAGGCTAGCACTTCCTCCCACAATAAAAGCACATAATGTTTTCCATGTCTCATTATTGAAGAAATATGTACATGATGCTAACCATATAATTGATTGGTCTTTGATTTAGGTGGAACCAGAGGGAGAGTTTCTACCAGAACCCCAATGAATACTGGAAATAAAGGAAACCCCGCTCCGAAACCAAGCCATTGCACAAGTCAAGGTGCAGTGGAGACATTTTGGCCCAGATGAGGCTACATGGGAAATGGAAGATGCCATGAGACAAGCATATCCGATTTTGTTTACTTCTATACATGCATGTCATGTTGATAGATAATAACATCGAGGATGATGTTCCTTTAAGGGGAAGGGAATTGTAACACCTTGTTTCCCCCAGTTTGTAAAAATAACTATACTGGCCAAGAATTGTAGCAAACCCAAAAATGTGAATGTGTGATGTGAATGGACCTTGTGAAAAAGGTCAATGAATGTGAATAATATTATGAATATATATTGCAGGAATGTTGAGAGGGGATATGCTGAAAAAGAGACCACGATGGCTGGAGAAAGGTGGTGGAAGGCACCTAGAATGGTGGCGTTAACTTCCACTGAAACTAATACCGTATTTGGAATTCACTGGCCCGGAGAACCAAGAGCGGCTCACTGGCCCTGAATTAAATGACTCATCAGGATTGGTAGGTAAAGGGATCCTCATGAGTAATGAGGGATGGGGGTGAACCACCCATCCATAGAGTCCTCAGACCTTACCACTACGAGGAAAATCATCCCACACGCAACCTCGCCGAATAGAGAAAATGCAGGAAGTGTGGGCAATCAGAGGCAGACGCGAGGGAAAGAAGAGAGGAAGAACTCTGGAAAAATACAGAGTGAGTGATAGCAGAGAAGAAGGAGAGTAACCTTCGTTCTCAGTCACTGGAAAACAGAGACACAGTCTCGCAGCATCGTGGTCTCAGCTCGGGGGTGGCTAGTGGTAAATTCGTTGGTAGTTGTTGAGCCTACGGTTGGGTGGAAACGAGCACCCCTCTCGGAAGTTGCAATCACATCTGGTGTTATTTCTGTTACGTGTTTTTACATCTTGCATCTTGAAATTTATATGCTGACATGTATGCTCATAGTTTGTGCAGTTTTATGAATGGTTTGTGTATAAGAATGCCTGTGTAGTGTTTTGATTTAGAAATGGTGGTTGCACGCTTATAATGGAAAGACTACGTATGGCTTATGTTTTATAAATCGCTATTTATACACATATTTAATTAATTCAGACTTCAAGTCTGTTCTCGGGAAATCTATACCCTTATCCGTCTCGGGTAATACCCTGGATAGATCTCCCCATAGAGACACCCTTCTTAAGCTCACCAAGAACCTGGAAAGGGATTTGAAGGCGCAAGTCTTAGTAACCCTGTACGAGGAAGAATGATCCTCTTGAAGTCCTGAAATAGCAGCGAAGGAATTACCGTGTTCGCTTCGCAAGAGTTGTCAAGGAGGCATTGAATGGTCGAAATTCTCTATGGAGAATTCACGAAGTCCCGAGAGCCGTAAGATCTTGCAGAGGAGCCTATTTTCAAGTTTTAAGTTCGGGAGAAATTAGATCGTAGGATCTGAGTCGACAAGAACTGTTGGATCACTCGCGTAATCTCATTTCGTGGATTCATGAGTTGAAGGGTTAAAACCCTTGCCTCAAGATTCGCGAGGTTGCGAAAGGCGAAGTCTAGAAGGGGTGAAAGGATTTGTGTGAGCCATTTATTGGTGAAGTGCATCAAAACTTGGTATTTCGAGGTTTCGTGGGTTGAAGAACCGAAAGCTTAGCATCAGGATTCGCGTAGTCGCGATGTCCGAAACTCCAAAAAGGTGGGAAGTTCCGTTGTGGGACCCACGTTGACGACATGTTGGAACTTCGACATTTCGGCATATCGGTGGATAGGAGGTCGAGACTTTTGTATTGAAAGTCCCGAAGTCGCGAGTTGAGATAAGGAGTAGCGAGGAGTTCGAGATCTCGACACTTTGGGTGTCGGGATACAAAGGAGGTAGTGCTTCAGGAAGCGAAGTTGCGAAGTGCCGAAGCTGGGGATGAGGGACACGTGGTAGAACCGCAAGGTGGGCCTGTGCGATAGATAGGTGGACACGTGTCACCTAGTGAAAGGAGTCAACACCCATTGAACTCTCGTGTCTTGGGGATTCGTGATATAAGGGAATGAGAGTTCAACCCTTCGACTTGCGAAGTTGCGAGTAGCGAGAACATGAGAGGGAAAGCTAACATTGCTTCTCGGGGTTTTATGAAGGGAAGGTCCCAAGGTTGGATGCCACAACTTACAAAGTTGCGAAATAGTGAGGAGCGGAGACAACCATTGGATCTAGGTCGCGGGAGGACCATTAGATCAGGAACCCCATTGCATATCATGCATTCGGGGGTTCGGAGGTTGAGAGGACCTCGTCTCGACTGCAGAAGTCGTGAAGTGCCGAGAGCCGAGGCACAAGAGAAGGGACACGTGGTAGGACCGCAAGGTGGGGCCCGCGTGGTTGACAGGCAGACGCGCATCATCTGGGGAAAATGAGTCAACACTCCATTGACTTCTCACGTCTCAGGGATTCATGGGATAGGAGCACGAAGGCTCATCGCTACAACTCGCGAAGTGGCATGTTGTAGGAAGTGCGAAAGGAGGGTCAACCTTCGCTGACTTTCAAGTCTCGGAGGTTTGCACGGGAAGAGCATGGAGGTTCAACCCTTCGACTTGAGAAGTTGTGAGTTACGATGGGAGCTAGTGTTTAGCCTAGCCAGTGATCACGTGTGGAGGGCACTGACAAAAGGGAGCTATACCCATTTTGTGATCTCGGGTATTGCGAGATTGGAAAGGATGATTCGAGAGCTTCGACTCGCGGACTCACGAGATGGTGAGTTGCGACAAGCGCCTTTGGGAATAGGCCTTGGTCATAGTGTTTTGGTCACTTGGGAGTCGTGGAACTCACGCCTAGTTCTGTTCGCACAGGGGAACTTCCAAAGGACCTGTGGATCGATTGAATTGAGATTCTAGCAAGGAATTGAAAGAGCCGCTTCGGCTCATAAAAGAAATTGAATGATCCTTAAGATCGGAAGGTCGTGCAGAGACTCTGTTGAGGCAGAGGTGGCATTTGCAGCCTGTGCTAAGCTCTGTAGGTTTTTAGAGATTTTGTCCCTCCAAAAAAGGTGAAAAATTCATTACGCCGCAGTGGGTGTGTTACAAGCTAGCACTCACCAGACTGAGATCGGAAAGCGCCTTTTGAAAAGACGTTTGGTCATCGTCGGTGGTCACATGAATGAAGGGGCTTAGAATCCAATGAAGCCAAAAATGACTAACTGTAACTACCAGAGAAGATGAATATTTGTGACTACCAGAAAAGCTAAAGAATCTCAGGATAATGCCCCACTAATGATGAACGGATTCAAAATAGCCACTAGAGAATATGAAGAGTTCGAATCATGATCAGGCAGAGGACTAGGCATGAGAAAGACATGTAGAAAAAAGAAGAGAGTATGCTTTTGTTGATGGTGAAGTGAGTTGGGAGGACGAGACAAAGTGCATCATCTGAAGTGTAATTTAGAGGCGCAGTGTATAAAATGTAGAGGCAGAACAAAGGTTAGAAGAAAAGAAGGCAGAGGAGTGCACAGCAGGAAAAAGAACAGAGCATAGAAGCTGAATAAGGCAGAGGAGACATGGAGCTGTAAGAGACCATATCAGAGACAAAGCAATTAAGTAAAGTTTTATCTCTCAGGGTGGTAGGGTGGTTCTAGGGAGGACTGTTGTTCTCATAGTTTCAAGCGGGTGCTTGAACATGGGGAGTTGTAGCTTCCATCTGGTTGCAACAAAAAAAACCAGGGTGGTGCAAGGGAGAACCATTGTTCTCTGTTATGTAGGTTGGTGCCTTTGTGACTGGAAGTTGGTGCTTCCATCCAGTTGGTGCTGGAACACTCAGGGAGTTGGTGCTTCCTTCTAGTGGGTTCTAGAGAAACTAGAGAGTTGGTGCTCTCAGTAAGTTGCAGCTTGTTAAAGAAGAGGTTGTAGCCTCATTTTGAGTTGGTGCTCAAAGAAATATGATGTACAGAACTTAAAAGACTACCTATCATTCAAAGAAGAAGAGTTTTTCTCCCTTTATGGGTTTCCTCGTGAATATATGTCTTTGTGTATATCATATGTGTGATTGATGTTTGTTATTTATGCTGTTCATGTCTTGCATAATCTTGATGATCACTTGGAGAAGGTTAATAATATTTTAATAGGCATAAAATTGTTTAAGCACACTAACAATTGATTCACCGCCCCCTCTCAATTGTCTTAGTAATTCCAATAGTTACCAGGTTTGCTGTTAAACCTTTGGAATGGGAAAGCCTTGGAAGCGATCGACAACGTTCTCAGTCGATTTATAAAAGTGGATGACCAGGTGCTGAATGCACTAGAAAGACGGATGGGTAATATTCTAGTCGAAGTTGATATTCATTTAGGATTATTGGAGTCCTTAGAAATTCAATGGCAAAGCCACACCTACTACCAGAAACTGGATCATCTGGGTATACCTTTTTGGTGCTCTTTTTGCCGTAGTACCGACCATCTGAGAAATGATTGTTAGTGTTTTTTGGAGGATGAGGAATCTGAAGACTCCATGCTCAGGAAGGGGAACATATAGGACTTACATGATTTGGATTCCTTTGAGAATGAAGTAGACACCGCAGTACCAAAGGAGACAAAACTTCCAGTTTCTTTGGACACAATCACAGGTAAGCTGAAAGACCTCTGTCCTTCCCTCTATTTTTCACTTTTGACCTGGGAAAGGGATACACTGGATTCTACTTTTCCTATGGCTTCTATTTTTTTTCACACTTTTCCTTTTGATTCACAATCGGTTCTGGAGGGTTTTCCTACTTCAGAGCCTGGCCCTTAGTTTCCTGTGAGGGGGTGGACCTCTATTCTTGCTGTGATAGTGCCCCACTCTCCTGGGGGGTTTAGGGATACCCCTGAAGTCCCTGTAGGGGTTTCTCCTACTTTTGGGCATTTAAAATCGATGGAGGCTTAGGATCCTTTAGGGGATGGGGTTACGTCCAGTGGGACGGACGGGGACTATTTTATTTTTTCAGGCTATAAGGAACCAGAACTTGGAGAGAACTCCATGGGAGATGTTTTGGAGACTTTAGTCCCTATGTACAGAGAGGTTGTGACCCCTCTCCCTATCCCAATCTATCAGGGGAGGAAAGTTATACAAAGATTGGGTTCTTACGAAATTTCAGGGAAAATGGATAAGCCAGGTGTGGGACTAGAATTTGAATTCTCTTGGTCAAAGGGTTTAGGCTTTGAGACCTCACCCTTAAAAACTAGGAGTGTGCATAAAAAATCTCTTATCCTTCCTCTTGTTACTGACTCTCTTCCTGCCAATGTATCTAACAACGAGGCACTTAGAGGCATGAAATCCCTTGCTAGGGACAAACCATGATTTTTCTCTCCTTAAATCTCAGAGGGGTGGGGGGGACCCTGAAATTAGCCTCCATGCGCAAACTTTTACATAAGACAAAACTTGACATAATTTTCTTACAAGAAACACTGGCTGATGAAAAAGAAGTGAGTTCTTTCATGCTTCAGTTTTTTCCAAGTTGGTTATCTTGTGTTGTTAGCTTGGTCGGAAAATCTGGTGGGTTATTGGTGACCTGGGACCCAAATAAACTAGCTCCAGCTCCCTAATTTTGTTGTGGTGGTATCTTACTCATTGGCACTTGTTTGGAGAATAACAAACATATAAGTTTGCTAAATGTTTATGGTCCTTGCAATGGGAGAAAATATTTTTGGGAACATGTGGATTTTAGAGGATTGTTGGTTCATAAAAACCTAATTGTTGTAGTGTATTTAAACTTCACAACTAGTGCAGTCGAGGTCTGTGGAGCTTCGACACACTTGGACCTGCTGGCTGGCTTTTCTAAAGATTTGTTCCAGGAAAATTATTTGGTGGACATATTACCAGATGTTTTGGTTCCCATGTGGAGGAATGGCATAGTGGGGGTCAACAACATTTCTAAAAGGCTGGATCGTATTTATGCCTCAGAGGATCTATTAAGTGAAGATGGAAGATACAAATCTTGGGTGGAATACCCATATTTCTCAGACCATGCAGTTGTTCTTGTACAATTTGAAATACTACAATATCCTACGACCTACCCTTTTAAGCTAAATTCGTCCTGGTTGGTGGAGGAAGAGTTTTCTTCTATAGTGGAAGATGTTGAAATAATGTAACTGCGAAGAGCATTCTTATTATTATTTTATTATTGGATTAAATCCCCATTGAGGATTAATCATGTCATTATTATTATTATTTTTATTGGATTAATCCCCATTGAGGATTAATCATGTCGGTAATTGTATAAGGACCAAATACCCTTTTGCGTATTGGTCATCGGACAATTACAAAGTGCAGAATAAGAAGTCGGCCCCAACAGTTATTATGGAAGACATAGATTTAATTAAAGGTGGGTTTACCCACCCAGAGTGAGAGGTTAGCCCTGCCGGTGGTGACCTTTCACACGTGCCAGTTTTGTATATATAGGAGGCCAGCACCTCACTTCTAACAAACAACTCACTTGCTCATTCTCTTATGAGGCAAGCTGCAATTACCTATTGGAGAGAGGAGAAGAAGAGTGGCACATCTCTTGGAGAGGACTTTCTGTATTGGTTTGAGTTATCTCTTGAACATTGTATAAGCTATTTATGATAAGGAAGTTTTTGTTGGGTTTTCTTCCCCTAGAGGGTTTCCCAGGATA
>ML779936.1:262126-296730 GCA_009831015.1 Picea engelmannii | reverse complement strand
CTTGTTCTTATTATGCTCTTATCTAATGAAATGCAAAGAACTATAATAATGGCATAAACATTAACATGGTATCAGAGCCAACCTGAAGGAAGCACAATTTGCAAGAGGAAAAATGTCACTGTTACCGTACCCCAAAATTAGGGTTTTGCAAAAGAGAGTATTTTTAGCTCCCTAACATCCTAGAAAGTTGCGCCCTCCCCCAAGGATCATTTTGGCACTTAGAGCACACCTTTTCAGTGGCTAGATCTCCTGGAAAGTGAAACCCTATTTTCACAAAGTACCAAAAAACCAGAAAACCAGAGTACCAGAAGTACCAGAAAACCAGAAGTACCAAAAGTACCAGAGTACCAGAAGTACCAGAAAACCAGAAGCACCAGTCCAGAAATCCACAGATCAAATTTGAAGGGGTAAAAGTTGGATTTTCAAAAATATGACTGCACCAGCTAACTCGCCTCAGTTTAGCGCATCTATCCCCTGGATCAGAATTTCAAAATTCGAAGTTTGAAAAATTAGGGTTTCCTCATAAAGCCCTAAGTTACAGTTGCAGTTGCAGTCTCAGAACCAGATGCAGTTGTAGTACCAGTTGCAGTTGCAGCTGTAGAACTGGTTGCAATCACTCTTGAAGTTTTTTTGTAATGATTACCGCTACTACTAGATGGAGCCACTACCTGCAAATGCTATCCGAGGTATGTACTCACATATGGTTAATGGTTAAACCCTAAAGAGTATTTGCAGGAGAAGGGATCTTTTTCCATAGATCCAGAAGGATCTCAAGATCCAACACATTCAGAGGAATGATGCAACCCAGGTGTGATTATTCTAATATGCATCTATTTGTTATGAAATTATCTTGATCAGTGTTGCATGTTGAAGCTATGATCAAATCATTAGAAGGATTAAAAGTTGATCATAGAGATTATTCTCTAACCTAACCTTTTGTGAAGTTAGCATATTGTATTAGTACAGAAGATAGGTTGAAGAAAGCACTCGTCACTTGAGTGAAGGAGACCTGGAAGAAAAGCAAGCACTCAATTTTGTACAATGATAATACCTTTAAAGATGCACAGTCTTATAAATACTTAGGTAAGGTATGGATAACTTGAGCGAATGAGTGGTTGAACAATAACAAGGGAGACCAATATGAAGCTTGTACATATATACTAGTAAACAACATTTGGTGGGCATGCAAAATTTGCATATTCAAGGATACTTACATTCCTCCTGAAATATGTGCGATGCAAATTAGCAATCTTGCGAAGGAATTTCAGGTAAAAAGAAATAAAAAAAACTCTTAGTTATCATTATGTCGGCTATTGATCAAGGTACCACGTGTGGGTTCTTTGATGGTGTCAGTCAAGGGCTACCCCCTATTTGTGGGGTCAAGGTAGTTTTTCATCTCAATCACAACCACTATATTCATGCTCGATATATGCTAGGACATTGCTCCAATAATAAAGCAGAGCTCATTGCTCTTAGATCCCTATTGACTATTGCCCAAGAAAAGGGGGTTGAAAGACTACATATATTTGGCAATTCAAAGCTAGTAATTGATTGGTCGTGCACCAAGGTGATAGTGGAAAAGGTGTGTCTAGGACCTTTGCTTCAACACTTCAAGTATCAAATGATTCTATTAGAATGGTTATGTTTTCATTATATATATAGGGAATTAAACTCCAAGGATGATAGTCTATCCAAGGAAGCTTTGATGCTCCCAAAAGAAGCCTTTGAATTTTACAAATTTATAGATGGTGAGGATACTGATGCCATGGAGTTTTGCTTGTAATGGAGCTCGTGTCTTCTATTCAATTTGAAGTTTGTTCTCAAATATTTTGCTCTATATAAGTTGAATAGTCTATTTGTATAGAGATAGAGTCATCAAGACAATTTATTTTGTTGGTCTATAGGTTTTGGTACAGTGAAATAAAATTCTTGCAAGAATCTTTTTGAGCCTTTTTTTTCGGGATGCAATATGTATATTCAATCCTATGAATATAAGTTTTTTTTCAAAGGAAAAAAAAAAAGAATTAATTTGAAATATATATAAAAGAAAGAAAAAGTATTTGTAATTTTTTTATATGTTATTTATTTGTTTTAAAATTGAAAAACTAAAATATTTTATGAAATAATGGTTGGAGCATGTTCTCCACCTCCAAAATATTAGTATCAAAAAAATTGTTGATATTCTATGTGATTCTTTGATGGATATTGAGGCAGATTTTAAGCAATAGATTTATTATAATATTAGTTTTAGAATTTTGCAAAACATTAATATTTTAATGGATTTAGAGAGTTTATTAAAGTCTGTGAAATAACAAACATTTTTTATTTGTATATTTGATCTCAATACCATGAAACAATGATCATTAATATGATGCATTTTACTAAAACATATTATAACAACTCACACAATTACAACTAAAATATGACACATACCTCTCAACACAATCATTAATATGATACATTATAGTAAAACATATTATAACAACCAAAATAATCATAATAAAGAAATACTTTCAACTTAATCAATATTACTCATATCACACTGAAGAATATTTACTAAAGTTAAAATTCATATTATCCATATTTACATCAATGTTTACATGCTTTTAATACTTATATTCAAAAGTGGTAATCTTAATCAACAAATTCCTCACAAACATATCACATCTATTTTTTTTATAATGTATAACAATATAGCTCAAATATGATTTTATGTGTAAAACAAAGACAAAAATATCTTGCGTATTTATCTGTTCCTACTTGGTTCAGAATGACTACTAGTAGTTTGTCCTTAGCTTCACAAGCTTGGAAAAATATTCTAAAATCCCTTTCTCTTATCACTCATTGGTTAAGTTGGAGTCTTGGTAATGGACAATAAATATTAAATGGGAAAGATCATATTATGGGCTTGGGGAACTCTTCACTGCTATCACAAGATCTTTTGTCTGCCCTAAAGCACAGAAATATAAGATATTTATATCAAGCCAGAGGTTTGAAAAGGATGGGGTTCATAGTTGCACAGTGGAAAGATAGTACTGAACTAGAACTTGTGGGTGATTTGGCTCTAGAATGGGATTTCTTTTGTAGGGATTTAATTGGAACAGGGGTTCAAATTCAATCAAAAGAAGATGAATTAACTTGGTTGGTGGAGACAACTCAGGTTTTCTAACAATAATTTTTTTTTTATAGTGCTCTAGCAAAAAAACTTTGGAAGCATCCAATTGGAGGTTGTAGGAGGAATATGTGGACCTATGATATTGCCTTAAAAATTAGACTGTACATTTGGATAGTTGTGGAAAATAAGATCTTAACTTGGGATAATCTACAAAAAAAAGGTTGGGAAGGACTAAGTCTTTGTCATTTATGTTCTAAGGACTCAGAGACGGTCTTGCATCTGCTGGTTAACTGTAACTTTACACAACAAGTTTGGCAGAAGATCAAAAGTAGTCTAAATTTAAAAACTGTTTGGGAAGGTAATCATCTAATTACTTGTTTTGACAGTTGGCTTAAAAAAGGAGTGGAATTTTAGCACTCTTCCCTCCTTGGTTTGTTGGTTTATTTGGTTGGAAAGAAATAAGAAAATCTTTGATAATGGTACCCCATCTATCCATTCAATTGTCTTTCAATCTTTGGGGAAATTGGATAGTCAATCAGGTACTCAGAAAGTGAGTTGTCACAAAAATTTTAAGATTCCCTGTCATGTTCTGCCTACAGTCAGATGGTTTGATGGTGCAACTCAAGCAAATGTTTTACAAAGTGGGGCAGGTGGAGTTATAAATTCAATAGACAAATACTATGTACAAATGGACCCTCAACTGTGGCCCTGGTACAAATACAAGTGCTAAACTTCTTGGTGTTTGGGTGACCTTAATCTTGGCTACTCATCTGGATATAGAAGACTTGCAAGTCTATGGAGATTCAAAAATAGTTATTGACTGACTGGATTGCAAGGGAAACTTACAAGTAATCTCTTTAGTGGGCTGGAAGGACAGAATTAAGGAATTAGAAACTTCTTTCAAGACAATCAAGTTCGATCAAATTTACTAGGAACAAAATTGAGAAGCTGATGCATTATCCAAAAAGGCTCTCCAGATTCCAAAAGGGAAGATTATGTACAATAAATGGATAGAAGGATATGTGTGTCCTTCTCTTTTTCTGCACCGTTTTTAGCTTATTACAAATCTTTCTGATTTTTGGAGTTTGATAGTGTTGTCTTAAGATTATGGACATGACTCTTACTGTTACCTATCAATCTATAATCTGCCAGAGAAGGAAGTTTTTTTGTTTTCAGGTTTTTTTGTATATCGAATTGTGAGGAGGAGCTGATATTTTATTATCACTGAACAATTTGGAACAATTTGGAACTCTATGTAATTTCCTGGTCAGCTTTTGACTTTGTGCACACTATTATATCTAATATAATGAGAAAGATTTTGCTGGAAAAAAAAGTATGATAGTGAAGTGAATATTATGTTACTTATAAGTATATTTGAAAAAAAAATGTCATTATCCTAACTACATGGGAAAAATTCAACCGTAGTGAGCTATGACATGTTTGTCCATTTTATGTTAGTATTTATCCTAACTACATGGAAAAAATTCAATCCAAATCGCCATAATTCTTCCCAACATGTTTTCCAGCTTTGGTAGAGATACAAGCGACAACCCTCTTATGCTGACGAAAAAACTCTTGTCAACACTAACTGTTGTCGGGACCCACCGTTACTGCCATACCCCATGTGTTTTCAGGAAGTTTTAAATTCATGCCAGACACATCGATCCGACAGTGAACTGTCACATAAGCTTTCATGGGCGCTGCTTGCGGTTGACTACTAATGTTTACAAAATCCGGCCAGAAGGACGACGTGAAGACGTAGCAATAAATTTAGATCCTTGTAATGTCTATCCAAATGTTTCATCAAAGTATATGTTTGAAGACAAGTCTCCTTTAAAAGCACACTGAGACTCTGATGAGTATCCCAAATAGTGAAGCTTCTTTTGCTTCTCCATAAGCCCGCCTCCTTCACTTTACATTTATAAATATGGTTAAGTTTGATTAACATGTTATCATCCAAAAATTAAATGAAATTTCAATTTAAAATATATAAATACTTTTATAAATATGATTAAGCTTGATTAAATATATTATGATTGAAAATTTAAAATAAATTTCACTTTAAAATTTATAAATAATTCTATAAATATAGTCAAGTTTGATAAAAAAATATTGTTAAAATGTAAAGTAAAAATCAATAAATAATTTTATAAATATAGTTAAGTTTGATAAAAATTATTGTTAAAATGTAAAGTAAAAAATATTTTTTTTTATTTATATGGATAAAATTAAATTACTGAGTATAATATTTAATTTTATAAATATAATTAAGTTTGATAAAAAATTATTCTTGAAATGTAAAGTAAAATTTATTTTTTTGGTATTTATATGAATAAAATTAAATTATGGAGTATAATGTTTAGAAGAGGAAATATACTTTGATATTAATATAGTTGGATTTCTCATTCTCATTTTATACATTAATGATATTGTTCTCCTTGTAAAAAATATTGAAAATATTTACAAGTAATTCAAATTTCTCTAACAATTTTGTAAAAAATATGTTCTTACATTAATATTGATAAAACTAAAATTGTTATATAATTAAATGTGACAAGAATTTATCTTTCAATTTTGTACAATGATAATACCTTTAAAGATGCGCAGTCTTATAAATACTTAGGTAAGGTATGGATAACTTGAGCGAATGAGTGGTTGAACAATAACAAGGGAGACCAATATGAAGCTTGTACCTATATACTAGTAAACAACATTTGGTGGGCATGCAACATTTGCATATTCAAGGATACTTACATTCCTCCTGAAATATGTGCAATGCAAATTAGCAATCTTGTGAAGGAATTTCAGGTAAAAGAGAGATAAAGAAAACTCTTAGTTATCATTATGTCGGCTATTGATCAAGGTACCACGTGTTGGTTCTTTGATGGTGTCAGTCAAGGGATACCCCCTCTTTGTGGGGTCAAGGTAGTTTTTCATCTTAATCACAACCACTATATTCATGCTCGATATGCGCTAGGACATCACTCCAATGATAAAGTGGAGCTCATTGCTCTTAGATCCCTATTGACTATTGCCCAAGAAAAGGGGGTTGAAAGACTACATATATTTGGCAATTCAAAGCTAGTAATTGGTTGGGCGTGCATCAAGGTGATAGTGGAAAAGGTGTGTCTAGGACCTTTGCTTCAACACTTGAAGTATCAAATGATTCTATTCGAATGGTTATGTTTTCAGTATATATATAGGGAATTAAACTCCAAGGATAATAGTCTATCCAAGGAAGCTTTGATGCTCCCAAAATAAGCCTTTGAATTTTACAAATTTATAGATGGTGAGGATACTAATGCTATGGAGTTTCGTTTGTAATGGAGCTCGTGTCTTCTATTCAATTTGAAGTTTGTTCTCAGATATTTTTCTCTATATAAGTTGAATAGTCTATTTGTATAGGGATAGAGTCGTCAAGACAATTTATTTTGTTGGTCTATAGGTTTTGGCATAGTGAAATAAAATGCTTGTAAGAATCTTTTTGAGCCTTCTTTTTCGGGATGCAATATGTATATTCAATCCTATGAATATAAGTTTTTTTTCAAAGGAAAAAAAAAGAATTAATTTGAAATATATATAAAAGAAAGAAAAAGTATTTGTAAATTTTTTTATATGTTATTTATTTGTTTTAAAATTGAAAAATTAAAATATTTTATGAAATAATGGTTGGAGCATGTTATTCACCTCCAAAATATTAGTATAAAAAAAATTGTTGGTATTCTATGTGATTTTTTGGTGGATATTGAAGCATATTTTAAGTAATAGATTTATTATAATATTAATTTTTAAATTTTGAAAAACATTAATATTTTAATGAATTTAGAGAGTTTATTAAAATCTATGTGAAATAACAAACATTTTTTATTTGTATATTTGATGTCAATACCATGAAACAATGATCATTAATATGATGCATTTTACTAAAACATATTATAACAACTCAAACAATTACAACTAAAATATAATACATACTTCTCAACAAAATCATTAATATGATACATTATAGTAAAACATATTCTAACAACCAAAACAATCATAATACAGAAATACTTCCAACTTAACCAATATCACTCATATCACACTCAAGAATATTTACTAAGGTAAAAATTCATATTATCCATATTTACATCAATGTTCACATGCTTTTAATACTTATATTCAAAAGTGGTAATCTTAATCAACAAATTCCTCACAAACATATCACATCTATTTTTTTATAATGTATATCAATATAAGTCAAATATGATTTTATGTGTAAAACAAAGACAAAAGCAGAACAATTATATTTTCCATGCCTAAATTATATATATTGCATGCCTTTTAGGTTTATAAAATCTGCAAGTTGAACAAGTATCATTGTCTCATATTAAATTGCTTTGTTTCACATTAATCTATCAAGATGAAATGCATCTCAATAATCATCATAATTTTTTTTGCTAATTAAATTTAAAAAAAAACATAAACAAAGTGTGCAAGTTGATCAAGTGATATTGTCCCATATTAATTGCTTTGTTTCACATTAATCTATCAAGAAAAAGTGTATCTCAATAATCATCATAATTCTTTTAAAAAAGTGAATATTAATAATAATTTGTTTTTAAAATTTGGTTAACCATAATTCTTTTTAAAAAGTGAATATTAATATATATATTTTTTAAATTTCGTTGACCTGATATAATAATATTGAGACGATAATTTTTGGTTTTAAAATATGGTGATCATTAATATTAATATTTTTTAGTTGTAAAATAAACATTAATAATGATTTTTTTTAAAAATAAAAAATAAATATAAAAATAAACATTAATTGCTTTCCTCGTAACCTTTGTCGGATGGTTGTACACATTATTCAGTCTTCCGAAGTTTTGTTGATCTAAAGAGTAGGTTTACAAAGAACGATCGCAATTGATTAAAGTGGCAACTGATCACAATAACTGACTACGCCATTCGCGCCCACGGTTTCCTTCACTTACTACGTCACGACATCCCATTTCACTGGGATGACCATGCCCAACAGTCATTTGATGATCTTAAAATAGCTCTCTCCAACACCCCTTTAATTAGTGCACCTGACTACAATTGCAACTATATCCTCTACGTATCAGCATCAGCTGTGGCAGTAGCAAGAGTTCTCGTTCAACTAGGTGATGACAATCGTGAGCATGTCATTTATTACGTTAGTAAAAACTTCTCAGGGCCACCCCTGAAGTATAAAAACGAAGAGAAACTAGCTCTTGCAGTCGTCCTCGCAGTCCAAAAACTGTGCCACTACATTCTGCTTCGCACAACAAAGGTTGTAGCAGATTCCAACTCTATGCAATACTTGCTCAGTCGTCGGCAAATTAACAACAAATTTGCTCGATGGATCGTTATCCTTCAGGAGTACGATCTTGAATTCTCAACACCCAAGAGCAAGAAAGCTCTTATTCTCGCCAAACTTGTCATGGCCCTCCCCTCTAACACCACCAGTGCCCCTGTCAATACCGACTTTCCCAACGAACACCTCTTTTACATCACTTCAAATGATCCTTGGTACGACGACCTCCTCGTCTACCTCAGAACTCAAAAGTTCAGTAACCACCTTTCACGAGATGATCGTCATTGTATTCGTCACTAGGCCCCCCGCTACCTCCTCATCAGAGACATCCTATACCGGTGAGGGGTCGACACCATTCTTCGTCTATGCCTGACCATTGACAAGGCCGATAGAGTCTTGAATGACTGCCACAACGACGCATGTGGGGAACATCTTTCGAGAATATCCACTGCTCAGAAGATTATCCGTGCAGGTTGCTTTTGGCCTACCTTGTTTCACGATTACATTCACGCTGTGAAACAATGTGAGAAGTGTCAGCTTTACGCCAAGAAAGCCCGAGCACCACCTGCTCTTCTCCATCCAGTCATCACTGCTGACCCTTTTTGTAAATGGGGCATCGACTTCATGACTTGTAATCCCCCCTCCAGCAATGGTCACAAATACATTGTTTTCATAGTTGATTACTTCACCAAACTTTCATTTCGGTTAGGATTCTCTCACGAGTTTGCCTCACCATATTACCCTCAGTCTAACGGATAGGTCGAAATAGTTAACAAGGTCCCTAAGACCATGTTACAACTCACGGTTAAAAAACATAAGACCAATTGGCATCATATGTTATTTTCCGCGCTATGGGCTTATCGTACGGCTGTGAAAACAACTACTGGTTTCACACCATTTCATCTAGTCCATGGGGTTGAGGCCACTCTTCCCATCGGGTGCGAAATTCCCACCTTACGCACCGCAATTGAGCTATTACTCAACACTGCTCCAATGGAGCAACGCTTGCTGAACTTAGAGTCTGTGGATGAAGATCGTCGATCTTCATTACAGAATAATGAGGCAGCTAAAAAATGATCAAAGGCTACTTTTGATCGACATGTCAACCTTCGCTCATTTCGCGAAGGCGACCTTGTCCTTGCTTATGATATCACTCATGATACCTTTGGCCATGGAAAAATTCGATTCACTATGGCATGGCCCATACATTATCCAACATTGTCTCACCAAAGGCGCATACATCCTGGCCTCTCCTGAAGGCCTCTCTCTCAAAGAACCCGTCAACGGGTTATACTTAAAGAAATTTTATGCTTAAACGTAGTCATTCTACTTTAGGTTATTTCTTTAATAGTTTTTTTAATCTTTTTTCCATCCCTCATTTCTAAACTATCATTTGTGCTATTGATAGATGCTTCCTCCACCGGCCTACCACATCGGTTACGCCGACGGCGCCAGCCGTTGGACACAAAATCTCACTTCAGCCGCTTGGGCTCGCTACACCCCTCACATGAAATGCTCCATTCGAGTGGCATATGTTTGGGTTCAATGACCAACAACCAAGCCAAATACACTGTCATCATTGGCCTCCTGGCCGATGCCCAACATCATCATATTCGTCACCTTAGCGTCTTTCTCGACTCTCAACTAGTCGTTCTCCAACTCAACAATGTGTACCGCATATGCGATCCTTGCCTCTTTCACAAATACCTGCAGGTTAGACTTTTATCTCGACATTTTGATTCCATTACATTTACACATATTCCAAGACAATTGAATCAAATTACAGATAACCTAGCTAATATTGTGTTAGACTGGCATATATCACATCAAACTACCTCTACACATACATAAACATATCAACAACCTGTCACAACATATATATATTAAAAATCATCAATACATTAACAAAACACATGTAAACACCACATAGATCTCAAAATGTATACTCATGTATATATAACAAGGTCCACAATGCCATCCAAATGTTTACATACAAAAATACAAGTATCTGCAGGCCAGTGAAGCACCTCGGTACAAAATGGGCTCACCATCCTATATACAAAAAATACATCAATACATAGAGCACCACTCAAGGTGCCTCTAGAGCACCATCGCCTGCCCCTCCCTCAGGCGGTGGTTGCCCACCCCTTACTGGTCCCTCCTGTCCCGAAGGTAGTCGTCCGGTCATCGCAGCACCAGCTACCGTTTCCCGTCGTACCACGACCTGCCATGGTGGTGGAATCCCCACACACTGCTCCAGGATTCCCTCATCCTGGATGCGAGACCAAATGCCCTCAGGCACACCTTGTAACACTGCCTCCAGGCGACGACGTATGTCCTCAAAATCTACTCCGGCATCCGCTGGAGGAGCATGTGATGGCCCAGCACCAGGGTCATCAAACCAGCATATCCTCGCTGCTCTCTCTGGATCAGCTGGTCTCGTCGTGGGGTCATCACGCCGCCGTCTCTCTCCAACCCGCGACCCTCCCTGCGACGGTCTCTCCGGCTCCTGACGAGCCGGTGCTCTCTGTAACTCCACCTCACGCTTGCGAGGTGCCACATTTGCACATACAAACACACAACATATAGTATCAACATCTATATCATACATATATATCCTACTATCTCATAAAAACATATATATCAAAATCATCAACATACCTCGACGGTCAAAAACCTCCCCTAGAGACAACACCATGTCTGGATCCTCCCGGAAGTCAACCCCGACATAGGGGTACTGTAATATCACATGCGACATCTGCCACCACACCTGCGCTACCTCAGCAGTAAAGAAGTGGTCGCCCTCGCCACCACCATGGTCAAGCAAAACAGTTGACCACTGCTTTAGTCGTGGCTCTCGCGCCCCAGGCGCACCCAATAAAATCCTCGGGTGCAACATAGGCACCCTCTTCAGAAACTAGGGACTCGAAGAAAAACTCTCTAGTATCTGTCGACCGACAGTGGTCCAGCTTCCCTACCATCTTGGCATGTAGCGTAAGCCCCCAGGCGAAGTACTCACCGGCCAAAACTCTCTCCATCACACACAGCTGACCACCACTGATCCGCTGCGTCGCCAAAGACCCATAAACTCTCACAATCATCGCTGCTATACAGCGATGCGTTAGGGCATCCATCGCCCCAATGCTCACAACAGTTCTGGACATAAAGTTCGGCCCCGAATAGTATCTTCGGCCAACTGTCGCTAGCGCTAGATCCCTCACTAACACTAGCTCCGTTGGTAGGGGCGTTCCCCAAAATGGGAGCCCAATAAAAAAGTATACATCCTCCACTGCAGTGAAGGCAATCTTCTCTCCCCACATTATGAAGTAATGCAGGTCCAGAATCCACATCCGGATAAGAAACTACAGGAGATACTCCTGCGCCCGTATCAACGGGCACTCAAAAAACTTCAGCAGCCCACAGGCTGCCAAAGTCACACGTACCCCTGACTCCTCAATAGCCACGACATATCTCAGCTGGGACTAATCCCGCTCTCACCAGCCAACCAACATTGTGCACAATGATCGTCTGCAACCACATAAAACAGTCCTAAATCAGCCAAATGGACAATAAACAACATTAAAAAAAAAAAAAAGATAAGTTTTACACCCGTCAACCTTGCCTCCAACGCACGGCTGTTTAAGCCTACAGGCGCGCACACATGCGCGCCTATTCACTCCACAGGCATGTACGTATGCACGCTTGTTCACTACACAGGTGCGCACTCAGACGCACCTGTCCATCCTATAGGCACGCACGAGTGCACGCCTGCTCAAATTACAGGCACGCTTTAGAGCACGCCTGTCCAATACACAGCCGTGCACACATGCGCAGCTGTGTAGCCAACAGGCGCGCACATAGTGCACACCCTTCTCCCCCTTACAGGTGCCCCCATGCGCACCTATCTGGTGGGCAGGCACGCACGTGTGCGTGCCTACTTCCGGATCGCCCGTGCACGTGGGGACCCACACTCATCAAACCCCCTGTATGATGCTCCGTATAGCCCCTACCCAAAAAATGAAACCCTAATTCTCTACAGGATGATCAGACCACTAACCTGAAGCTCCTTGGTCCTCAATCGGATGCCTCATCCTCCTAGAATCTGCAAATCTTCTCTGAATACTTCTTGTCCAATCACTATAGCAACAAGTACAAATGAGGTGGCAATGTGGGCCCTACAACTAAATATAGGCCTTTTCGCCAAACTTTTACTCACCATTCTGGGAGCTCCGGGTGTCCATTTCTCGATCCGTCTTCAGCCACAGGATCAACATCCCGTCATCTACATCACGACTGTCCCTGGGCCTCTTTTCATCCTGAGCCCCTAGGACACCATTTTTTCATACCCTGCCCAGGTACACATGCACATATTCAAAATTATCAAATACATGCTCATATATTCGATTCTCTTCAGATATTGTTCACGTTAGGCATTTGGTTTTCATGTGTGCAGGTACTTGGTCATCATACATCAACACAAACCCTTAGGTATATACTCAGCACTGGCATCTAGTCATTCCCTCTGAATCTCTCTTGCATCTCTAGTCACACTGTCTGACATTTGCATCTAGGATCCCCATTTCCGGCTCTGCAGTACCAACACCTCCATTTGCATCTTCGGTACTGTCACCTAGTAGCACTCTTACCCACATGAGTTGTCCCATTCATAGGACCCTTTTGCGCCTTTAACACTTATGCTGTTTTTCACAAACCTTTAGGGATGGGAGTCCCGATAGTCTTACATCATGTCGCGAATCAGTCGCATACTTCTTCTCCTCATATTGCTAGCTTTCCCAACAGACTCCCAGATTATCTGTTCACGATCCTATTTTTGGACTGCACCTCCGTAGTATCATGAACCCTCCATTTTCAGTTTGCCCATTTGCAAATTTCCCTTCATTTCACTTACCTCATACAGAAACCCACCCATGGGGTCCCCACCCTCCACCAGTTCTCCGAGCAAATTGCACCTTACCCAGGCCAACCATATCACATTGGGGCACCCGTTTTTGTATTTGTACACTTATCCCAAAATTATTCTTTATTTATTGTACAAACGCCTTTGTTTCCAGCAGTTACCTTACCTTTTTGTCGCCCCCTTTGGCGACCTTCTTCCCTTTTTTTTTGCCAACACAACCCATGTCACCCTTGGTTGGGGCACTACTTATCATCTACCCTTGACGACATCGTCCATATCTTCAGAGTACCCGACATGCCACTTACCTATGCCCTTTGAGTTTGTTCACCTTGTCCCGCCTCTGGCGTACCTTATCCCCTATCTTGTTGTCCCCCTGACACTCGACCTCGTTGCACGGTTGTGGCCACTTTTATCTCACATATACTCCAACCAAGGGCAGTCTTGAGTCTTCCTACATCTTGACTTCGTCCATGTACCTCCTCCACTTCCTAACCTCACCTAGTAGATTTCACGAAGCCATTTGCTTCTGGGAGTCGTGTCCCCCTTTTTGTCGACATCAACACAGTTTTCTAGAAGGGCGACAGTATCTTGATTCTCACTACCCATCCAATGAGAGATCTCGGATGGCACAAAGAGAACCACAATTGCTCCCTGCTGTCATTGGCCCCCATAACATTCGACATCAACACTTTCTCATGTTACGGTGGGTCTTACTTTGCGACTATTGCAGTTAGTTCTTATACTTGCCGAAGACCTCTGAACTTGGCTAGGCTATCAATGCTTACAGAATACATGATACTTCTCACTGATGTCACTGCCTACTATTTAGAGTATATTTCTCTGCAGAATTGTCTTCTACCTTTATTTTGACCGCCCCTGAGGGCATTGTAGTGGTCTACATCAACACTTCATTCCTCTTTTTTGAGTTACATGACACAAGCATGGGGCATGCCCGCCTCGTTTGTACACAGTTTATTTTTTACACACCTCATGGAAGGTTGGGTTCTACAGGTTCCTTTTTTCCCTCCAATGGATCGCTCTGGACGATCCCACTATTTCTCTCTCTTACAACAACACTCTCAGTAGAAGAAACATTGATGGATTTCGGCTATACGTATGCTCCTAACCTCATCCATCAGGGGGCATCTGTTATCACTGAAATTTCGTCCAAAAATGGTTACAAGAATTCAACATCGTCAAACAGTTATGAAGTCATCCATGGACCTGAATTAACACAAAAGCATTCATAAAGGGTCAAAAACTATACAAATAGTGAAAAAATTGAAGGGTGCTATGAAGACACTGGGTGTGCGTACACATGCGTGAAACAAAAACTCAAGATTTGTGCACATGCGCACGATGCGCGACTGTGATCGCAAAAAGCCGCGCACCTGAGAAACAATGCATTTATGAGAGTGGTCGGCCTCCCACCCACTTCTGGTTCAGCTTCCAAGTTGATTTGACACTCAAATCTAGACTGGATTCGACTAGGTGGCTAGTCAAAGACCTAGAAATGCCCTAATTAGCCTCTTTACACACTACAAACTAGTTGAACAATAGCTCAAAAGAATGCTATAAAAAGGCAATGGATACACTTCATTTTTCAAGGAATTCAAAGCAAAGTTATGCTGCCATTATTCTCTTGTGGACTCATCTATCCTTGCTAAGAGTATACTTGCATCATTGCATTGGGCAATCCATCTCACCCCTTGAGTGGATTAGCAAAGAATTCTTTCACCATTTTCATTTTCTTTTTCAAAGTTGTAAGAAGAGCTTACTTGTGGGGGTCCAAGAGCCCTCTCTTGGAGGAAGAAGAGACTCATAGTCCCCTTGCTTCTCGGTGTTTTTTTTCACTAATATCAGCCTTATCATTGGTGACATGGGTCTCATTGTTTCTTTTGTCCTTATGTCCCTATGTTTATAAATTTAGTTGTTGTTTTATTTCTTAGTTTATTTCTGAGTTGTTGTTTTATATTTCTTTTTCTAACCCTTTTCCTTGCAGCTGTCTTACTCAGCAAACCCAACTGAGCTTTCAAGCACCTCTATTTTGCTTACTAAGGTGACGAAAGAGGCGCAACACAAATGGACCCTCAACTGTGGCCCTAGTACAAATACAAGTTCTAAACTTCTTGGTGTTTGGGCGACCTTAATCTTGGCTACTTGTCTGGATATAGAATACCTGCAGGTCTATGGAGATTCGAAAATAGTTATTGACTGACTGAATTGCAGGGGAAACTTACAAGTAATATCTTTAGTGGGATGGAAGGATACAATTAAGGAATTAGCAACTTCTTTCAAGACAATCAGGTTCGATGAAATTTACTGGGAACAAAATCGGGAAGCTGATGCATTATCCAAAAAGGCTCTCCAGATTCCAGAAGGGAAGATTATGTACAACAAATGGATAGAAGGATATGAGGGTCCTTCTCTTTTTCTGCACCTTTTTTATCTTATTACAAATATTTCTGATTTTTGGAGTCTGACAATGTTGTCTTAAGCTTATGGAGATGACTCTTACTGTTACCTATTAGTCTATAATCTACTAGAGAAGGAGGTTTTTTTGTTTTCAGGTTTTTTTTGTATATCAAATTGTGAGGAGTTGATATTTTATTATCACTGAACAATTTGGAACTCTATGTAATTTCCTGGTCAACTTTTGACTTTGTGCACACTATTATATCTAATATAATGAGAAAGTTTTTGCTGGAAAAAAAATTATGATAGTGAAGCGAATATTATGTTATTTATAAATATATTTGAAAAAGAAATGTCATTATCCTAACTACATGGGAAAAATTCAACCGTAGTGAGCTATGACATGTTTGTCCATTTTATGTTAGTATTTATCCTAACTACATGGAAAAAATTCAATCCAAATCACCCTAATTCTTCCCAACATGTTTTCCAACTTTGGTAGAGATACAAGCGACAACCCTCATATGCTGACAAAAAAACTCTTGTCAACGCTAACTGCCGCCGGGACCCACCGTTACCGCCATACCCCACGTGTTTTCAGGAACTTTAAATTTTGAAAGGCTTCCTTTAAACTTCATGCCAGACACATCGATCCGACAGTGAACTGTCACAAAAGCTTTCATGGACGCTGCTTGCGGTTGACTACTAATGTTTACAAAATCCGGCCAGAAGGACGACGTGAAGACGTAGCAATAAATTTAGGGATCCTTGTAATGTCTAGCCAAATGTTTCATCAAAGTATATGTTTGAAGACAAGTCTCCTTTAAAAGCACATTGAGTCTTTGATGAGCATCCCAAATAGTGAAGCTTCTTCTGCTTCTCCACAAGCCCGCCTCCTCCACTTTGCATTTACAAATATGGTTAAGTTTGATTAAATATGTTATCATCGAAAAATTAAATGAAATTTCAATTTAAAATATATAAATACTTTTATAAATATGATTAAATTTGATTAAATATATTATCATTGAAAATTTAAAATAAATTTCACTTTAAAATTTATAAATAATTTTATAAATATAGTTAAGTTTGATAAAAAAATTATTGTTAAAATGTAAAGTAAAAATTATTTTTTTGGTATTTATATGGATAAAATTAAATTACTAGGTATAATATTTAATTTTATAAATGTAATTAAGTTTGATAAAAATTTATTGATGAAATGTAAATTAAAAATTATTTTTTTGGTATTTATATGAATAAAATTAAATTACGGAGTATAATGTTTAGAAGAGGAAATATACTTTGATATTAATGTAGTTGGATTCCTCATCCTCATTTTATACATTAATGATATTGTTTTCCTTGTAAAAAATATTGAAAATATTTATAAGTAATTTAAATTTTTCTAACAATTTTGTAAAAAATATGTTTTTACATTAATATCGATAAAACTAAAATTGCTATAATTAAATGTGACAAAAGAATTTATCTTTCAATTTTGTACAGTTATAATACTTTTAAAGTTGCGCAGTCTTATAAATACTTAGGTAAGGTATGGATAACTTGAGCGAATGAGTGGTTGAACAATAACAAGGGAGACCAATATGAAGTTTGTACCTATATACTAGTAAACAACATTTGGTGGGCATGCAACATTTGCATATTCAAGGATAGTTACATTCCTCCTGAAATATGTGTGATGCAAATTAGCAATATTGCGAAGGAATTTCAGGTAAAAAAGAGATAAAAAAAACTCTTAGTTATCATTATGTCGGCTATTGATTGAGGTACCACATGTGGGTTCTTTGATGGTGTCAGTCAAGGGCTACCCCTTCTTTGTGGGGTCAAGGTAGTTTTTCATCTTAATCACAACCACTATATTCATGCTTGATATGCGCTAGGATGTCGCTCCAATAATAAAGTAGAGTTCATTGCTCTTACATCCCTATTGACTATTGCCCAAGAAAAGGGGGTTGAAAGACTACATACATTTGGCAATTCAAAGCTAGTAATTGATTGGGCGTGCACCAAGGTGATAGTGGAAAAGGTGTGTCTAGGACCTTTGCTTCAACACTTGAAGTATCAAATGATTCTATTCGAATGATTATGTTTTCAGTATATATAGGGAATTAAACTCCAAGGATGATAGTCTATCCAATGAAGCTTTGATGCTCCCAAAAGAAGCCTTTGAATTTTACAAATTTGTAGATGGTGAGGATACTGATGCCATGGAGTTTCACTTGTAATGGAGCTCGTGTCTTCTATTCAATTTGAAGTTTGTTCTCTGATATTTTTCTCTATATATATGTTAAGAACATGTGTTTCCTCTTAAGAGGTCACAGGTTCAAATCCAGAGGGGGGTAGGGTATGTATACCTTCGTAAACTTTAAAAATAGATTATTATTATTATTATTATTATTATAAGTTGAATAATCTATTTGTATAGAGATAGAGTCGTTAAGACAATTTATTTTGTTGGTCTATAGGTTTTGGTACAATCAAATAAAATGCTCGTAAGAATCTTTTCGAGACTTCTTTTTAGGGATGCAATATGTATATTCAAATCTTATGAATATAAGTTTTTTTTCAAAGGAAAAAAATAAATAAATTAATTTGAAATATATATAAAAGAAAGAAAAAGTATTTGTAATTTTTTTTTATATATTATTTATTTGTTTTAAAATTGAAAAACTAAAATATTTTATGAAATAATGATTGGAGCATGTTCTCTACCTCCAAAATATTAGTATAAAAAAAATTGTTGGTATTCTATGTGATTTTTTGGTGGATATAGAGACAGATTTTAAGCAATAGATTTATTATAATATTAGTTTTGGAATTTTGCAAAACATTAATATTTTAATGGATTTAGAGAGTTTAATAAAGTCTATGTGGAATAACAAACATTTTTTATTTGTATATTTGATGTCAATAATCATCATAATTTTTTTTTAAAAGTGAATATTAATAATAATTTATTTTTTTAAATTTGGTTAACCATAATTTTAATATTCATATTTTTATTTTTTTTAAATTTGGTTGATTTAATGTAATAATAATAATAATCTATTTTTAAAGTCACTGCTAAGCCACACCTAAAATTGGTGTATGAGAACTCCTTGTTTGTGGGATAGGGGATCCCCTCTATCCAGGGATTTGACTGATAAAGTCTACAAAGATATACATACCCTACCCCTTCTAGATTTGAACTTGTAACCTCTTAAGAAATTACTATTTTTTAGTTGTAAAATAAACATTAATAATAATTTTTTTTAAAAATAAAAAAATTAATAATAATTTTTTTTTTTAAATAAAAAAAATTAATATAAAAGGCTTACTTTCACTTTTGTACACATTGTGTGGTGCTTTCCTCATAACCTCTGTTGGATGGTTGTACACATTATTTCGTCTTCCGAAGTTTTGTTGATCTAAAGAGCAGGTTTACAAAGAACGATCGCAATTGATTAAAGTGGCAACTGATCACAATAACTGACTGGCAACTGATCACTGATTGATGACAGGCAACGATCACTGACTGGCAACTGACCACTATAACTGGCAACGATCACTGACTGGGTCACTATAACTGGCAACGATCACTGACTGGGTCACCTATAGGCTGGTGGTCCACGACAAGTGGAGATCTGTAATTGGGAAACGCCTGTGCATACAGTGTGCCGTACCTACTTACAGCTGCTCCGTCCCAAATTGAAGCTACTTTGAGAAATTTCAACTTTTCATGGGGCGTGTCCAAAATAGAAATCTTTTACCAGTCGTATCATTGCATTTAAGTGTGATGTATCTCAGACTGTGATGTATTTAAGTGTGATGTATCTTATTTAAGAATACAAATTTACACTTAAACCTTGTTACACAAACACACACAGATCGTTACACAGAAACTATCATCCTCCTCATTTCATATTTTTCATTGTTATTGCAGGCCCGCCTTGAATATGAATGGGGGAAGACCATGGTGTTTACGGGTCACTCCATGGGAGGGGCTATTGCTTCTTTAGCCACGCTATGGATGTTGGATAAACTAAGTCTCTAAAGGTTCTAGTGAAACTAAGCCCTTATAGGCCATTTGGGCATTATGTATTCTGCTCCAGGAGTGGTGGGATTCGGATAGATAATTATTTTGCTATTTTGCTATGGGCATCTGAAGTTTGAAGGGTATAAAAGAGGATGGCCAAAATAGCAAATAGATTTTCTATCCTCATCCCACCACTCCTGGAGCAGAATACATAATGACCCCATGCCCTGCAAAACATAGTGAAATAGAACGAGGTTTCAGATCTTCCTTTGTCAGAGGCAGGATCAATTTATCAAGACAGGAGGATCACAACACAACTGGACGCCTTTGGACTTGGAATTCAGGTATGTCTTACATTCTTCAATTATTTTTTCTCTCTCTTGCCTGCAATAAAGTTTCAGTATAAGATCGTCTGTTATATACCATGTATGCAATGCATGCGGTGTTCAAACAAACTACCCTATAATGTTGAAATTAACATAGATCCAAACTTAGATTTATTAGTAATTAGACTATTAAGATCATACAGTGAGCGTTGAGATGAATCTTTACCAACTATATTTCCTTTTCCAACTTAAAAGGAACATCTTACCCAACTGGTTCTAGTATTGCTGTACAATAAATAGCTCGCTTATTTCAAAGGCATACGCGTCCAAGGTAAAGTGAGATCACTTAGAAGCTGAAACAAGATGGACACGAAGAACATAGAAAGTAAATTAGTTCTATTTGCTTTGTGATCAATGTAAAATCTAGATTCAAGAGTGATGATCATGTGGCGTCTCCTGCAAGTCAGTCAGCCACCTTTTTTCGCAGCCATTTCTCCTCTTCCCCGCTTGAACAACCCAGTTCACCTGCACACTCCTGTTCTACATTTCCGTACTGCGGCCTGGCCTGCTCCCGCTCCGCTTCATTCTACGTCACTGGTTCGAGGTAATATTCTATACACTCGGGGTCTTAGCATACAGCGCTGTATGCTAAGACCCCGTTTTGTGTGAGGTAAGCTTGCATGTCTTTGTCCATGGCGCTGTGCCTTCAACTCAGAAGTCTCATTCGAGGTAAGCCACTAATACTGTAGTGGCACAGTAAGCCATCCTACATTTGGAAAGCAGGTTTCTTCATATTTGGAAGCAATAAGCATTGCAGTGATACCCACTAATTGTAGCTCTTTCTTTTTAACACTCCGAATAGAAAGGTATCTATCGATGATGTTCACAGTGAGATACAACGTCTCTGGCATTAGTTCATATTTCAGATGCACCTGTAAAATTTCGAAGTCGAGTATAAGAAACAGCCCATATAACCCTCTTCTAGATCTAAAGCATGACAGCAAATAGAACCAGCATAGGAACAAATTTGTATCTCTATCAACCAATCAATCGGGATTCCCCTCATGTTTTCCTTGATTTCAAGCTGACTTCTCATATAATCTGGAGGTACGCAGCTCATGTTCTGGACATACAGGTCTCCGAATTTTTGTAAAGAAAATAAATTTTACCTTCCCATTCACAAAAAACTGCAATCATTGACATTGAGACGTACCTCAGTCTCCCGGTAGAACTGATATATATCTTCAACATATTCAACAACTGCCAGTTGGTTGTCAATGTCTCCATCATCAATGCTAGGGGGGGTCCTTGCGGACGTCCCTGAATGAATCCTGAAATGCCCTCATCAAAATTATTAATCAAACTCAACCCACTTACATTATAAATAAACACAAAGTTATCTTAAGTCTATAAAACCCGCTAGTAATTGGGAGTGGATATGGGTACTTTTGGTTGGTGTATTTGGATATGAACTAACCAAAAAAATGTATCAGTGAATTGATAGAACTTAAAGCAATAAGACAGAACTTAAAACAATCTTTCAGGTTGCTTAAACTGACTTATCTTTCAGGGTCTCTTCAATCTGACTTCTGGTTATCTCATGCATGCAGAGTTTGAATAGAAAATGGTTGTGAAATGGAGTAAAATGCAAAGTTGTGGCATTTTGTTTTTCTTTAGATTTATATGTGGATGTAATTGTGTGACTTGAGTTCTTTCACTGCAATAATAGGGCTCCTTTTTTTTAATTCAAGCAAGAAACTGTTTTGGCAAACCCAATAATAAATGGTTCTTAGAAATTTAATTACCTTGAGAAAGGTTTTCCCAGCACTTTGGATTATTTTTGTAGCAGTTATGCATGATGCAAAGCCATGGTTGTAGCAACCATGGTATCAGATTCATGGGCCATAGAAACCAAGGCTAAACTTGCCAAGGAAGCCACAGCAACATGCCATGGTGCCCATGGCTGGTGGCTAAATCATCAAAGGCTATATGCCTTGAGTTGAAATTTGTCAATGGAAGGAAAGAGCAATTCCAAGACAACTACCCTTATCTCTGCTTTTAATTATTTTCCATTTAAAAAAAATTTGTGAATTTCATTGTCTTGATGGAAAGTGAGACATTGATGTTTGTTGTGAGTCCATCGTTGGAATCTTTGATAGCTATTGATAGCACTTGCAGCTGTGGCAGTGGGCTACATATTCATGATTCTGTAGTCTCTACTGAAAGCATTTGCAGATTGGTTCTTTGTGTTGGCATATGCATGAACTATTGTAAAGGTGATCCAATATTGCAATAATGGTAATTGTGAATCTTGTTGGCATCTGCATGAACTGTTGTAGACATGAAATATGGTTGGCATAAATTGTATACAAGTCTTTTCTTAGAACAGTCCAACTCACTTAAGAATTTTGGTTGCGTTGGATTCGAGACAAGTAGAAAGTTGAATCCATTTAACAGTATGACAAGCACTCTTTCTTATCAAGCTTTGTTGAGCCATTAAGACATGAAATGTCAATGCAAATCTAGTTATTGTAAGCAGAGTTCCGGAAGTAAGAGTAAATCTATTATGTTGATTTCTAATTAGTTTGCTTATCGATAGTGCAAGTAGGCGAATGCATCGGGAAGCAATGTGAGATGATGAGTATTTGATGCAAATTGAGTTAGCATATGTATGTGCAGAGTAGTCATTTAATTGTGGAAGAGAAATTGTTCAGTGACTTGGAGCTCAAAAATACCTACACACATAAAACCAAAATTTTAACTACAAATGACAGTGACAAGTGGCTTTGCAGCAGTGATTTTTATTTAATTTTTGTATATTTAAAATATGGGTATGTTACATGTTCAAAGTCTGAATGTGTTCATCTTCAACCATATCTAGTTGTACATAGTGTTTTAAAAACCTTTGAACTGGAACCGGCCGGTTTGACCGGTTTGATGGTTGACCGGTTCAAACCGGCCAATAAACCAAACTGGTCGGCCGGTTTGTCCCTAAAACCTAAGTAACAGAAAAGTACTTGGCTCATGTTTTCTCATGCAAGTTGGAGTTGTAAGGTGTTTTGGTGTGCAATGAGGGTTTTTTTGCCTTACTAATGTTATTTAAAGAGGTCCCCACCCCCTCCATTTCATCCCACCCTAGTAATTAATGGTAATGTTAAATTCTTAAAGTAAAAGGATGAAAATGAAAGAATTAACATTACCATTAATTCTTTCAGGATGTTTGAGAGTGGTTCCAACGTCATTGGACTTCATATGGAGAAAGTAGAATTTTAGGTCCCATTCAAAATTCAACAGACTCAACGGTTTTTAGGATTTCAAGATTGGCAAGATTGTAATGTTTCCACTGGATTCTATCATGTATGAGGGTATGGAACTGACATTTAATCAAGAGAACCAAGCCCTTTATGTACCTCGATGTTGGTGGCATTGATTGTTGAACTCCTTTGTCACGACCCCAATAAAAATGTACCCTTCACTCAAGTATAAACTCTTCTATTGAACTCTTCTCTTTGTCGTCGTGTCAGGTGACTTAGTAGTGTATGTGCACACCAACCTCTGTTTTATATACACGCAGAGAGAAGAGTGGTTGAAGGGAAAGACAAAGATGTGGGATGTGTTTTCTGATGATATGGGTTTGAACCATTGTTGAATATATCGCCGAAATATCGGATATGTTGCCGACATTTTCCCTTGGCCGAAACTTTCCCCCGAAAATTTCGCGACATATCCAAAACTTTGAAAGTGTCACGGTACTTTCATTGTGTTCCGACATTTTGCCAATTTGTCCCGACATTTTACAATATGTTGGCATGCTGAGGTTTTTTGAGGTTTTTTTAATTTATGTAGCAAATATTCCTATTATTGCACCAAGAGACACATTTATACAGCCCGGGTGGGAGGGATGTGTCCGTCTGTCCATCTGTCAAGAACCCAATACAGATTTGTGCACCAGTCATGGCAAGGTTTGCAAACACAATACGAGATATAAGATTCATGTTTTATGTTCCTGCATAGTAACATGATATGTTTATGAGAACTGTAAGAAATATATCCAGAAGATTAACATTTATACATCATAGTGTACAGAAGCACTAAAATCAAAGCTTATACGACAACATGCGTGAAAGAAATCAAGCATTATCTGTCTTGAATAAAAAGCTCATTGGAGGCTAGGCCTATGATATACATTGTAGTTGTATAAATCCAAGAATAACTGATCTAGAGACTACTAAAAAAGTGATTATCATATGCATTGTTTACAGGTCGAATTTATCCAAATTTTGGTATTTTTGAAGTCTAAAACCCTGCCAAACTTGAAGTTTAAATAGTCTTCTACAGCAAGGCAAATGGATGGTAACTTGTGGCAGTAGCTGCAATAAATCCACTTCAAATGATAAATATGACTCCAATAGCATTTGAGATTTTGATGGAGGGGCCAACTAACATATAGAATCTAACAATTCTTGATTGAGTAGAGATTCATAAACATGATTTACATAGCCTTGGTTGATGATATTTATTCTGATACAATCTTTCTTACAAGAAAACTCGCCAATTCCCAGAGGTAAGGCACTAAGAGTTGTAAGAGTTTATTGTTTTTTGATGGGATTAATGGAAACCTTGCATCTTTTTCTTTAAAAGAGTCAATTTAAGATTCATCATGTATAGTAGGATTTAGATTATTTTAGTAATTAATTTGTATCATATTTGATTGATTATATGAAGGATAAATTTGTCTGATCGCATGTTTCTAGCAATGCCATAGGTTAGTGAAATCGTTGCAGTAGATTCAAGAGAGTTAGGTGATACACATGTTAAATGTGTTGTGGAGGGTAGGTTTCATGAATCTACCATTTATGTGCAAGAAGCAACCATGGAGCTTGTTGGTTTCCATATTATCTCTTATCTAAATGTGGCTACAAAGGTATAGTAGATATTTTATTTAAAATACCAACATGTAGATACTTAAGGTTAAGATTGAAATAACTTCGATGCAATTTGAACATTTGATCTTCACATAACAAGTTGGATAACAAGTTGAACATTTGATCTTCACATAGCTAAGTTGAATCCATGGAACACAAATGTAGCCAACCTAAGCCTAGGTCAACGAGGGCAGTTATTTTAAACCAACTCTCACTATAAAACTAGCTTAAAAATCCCATGAGCAACTTATGATGAGACAAAGCTTATTTATTGGTTGTATTTTCATATTTATGTAGCAAAGTGTTTATTTGATGTTGTTGTTTCTTTAAAAGTTAAAAAAAATGAAAAAAAATGATTGTTTTTGTATTTTTTTGAGGTCTTGCGACATTTTCCGCCGATGTCACCGAGAAGTTACATTCTGGAACCTCGTCGACACTTTCCCCGACATGACATATACAACATTGGTTTGAACAACAATGTTGAGTTGGCATTAGCCAACTTGGATCTTAATGAACTAGTGCTAGAGCCGATCACTTTTGATGATGGTGATCCTCTTGAGGGGTCATCCTCCAGAGTCCACATCAACAAATGCATAGATTGCATTGGATATAGGGGAGGAGGAGGAGGATGGAGGAGAGAGCAATGGTATTGTGGTAGTGATGCCAATCTTGATGATTATGACATGGAGGACTACTGACAGTCATGACTCATAAGCTATGAGATTCTTCCATCTACGGTTCTAGTATCTACCCTATGGCTATTTTGTATTTGTCATTGGCATTCCCACCTATATTATCAGTGACTCTAACTTAGTATGTTATTTGATGTTGTAGAGGCCATTTAGAGCCTCCTTGATTATGCATTTATGTTCTGATCTCTAGATATGTATTGCACTTGGTGTCATTTTGATATATTCATGAGCATACTTTGGATATGTTGTTTCTAATTGTCTCTAATGCTTTGGAAACATGATTTAAAATCTTAAAAATATATTTTTTTCGTTAAAATTTAAATATTTTATGTATTTTTTAAAAAACCGGTTCATTGAAACTGGTTCAACTGGTTCAGGTTGAACCCTCGACCGATTCCAATACTGGTTCCAGTTTTTAAAACTATGGTTGTACAGTAGTTGGTGTTTCAAATGAATAATTGCAAATTATACTACTATTAGTTTACTCAGAATTCCATTCTCCCTTATCAATTGAAGAATGCCAACAACTCCAAATCACCCACCGTTAGATTGGCTCTGAAATTGGAGATCCATGGTTGCCATTAACCGACTGTTGCACTATTTTAGATGAGTTTCTAGTTCTATTTGGCGTTGGACAGTGAAAGGAGTGGTAACCTATGCCAAGGGAGCGTTCAAACTATAACCTTTTGTAATTGGTCTCCTTCCCTTTGTTTTTGGCATCTTACACTTCAAATCTGTGTGGGCATATCCTGGAGCAATGTAGTTGGCATTGTATGGTTTTGTCTTGTTCTCAACTTCTCATGCAACCCTCTAATTATTTGTTTAATTAGGTGCTATTTGATAATTTGTTATTTGAATGGCGTTATGTGGAAGTGGAAATTGGTTATAAGCACAAGAAATTGGAAGGAAGGCACCTCACTTATAAATCAATATTTTGAGACTTGAAAGCAACGAGTATGAAAACAATGTTTATGACATTCCAGTCATCTTATGAAGACATTTTACACATATAAATATGAGCATTGTTGTGTAGTATCGTAAATACAAACAAAGATTCATTGAGATGAGTTCTTTTGTCATCTTAACATTACTTAGTAATCTGGTAGCATTGTTCATGTTGAGTGGCAACAAGTCCAAAGACAATGCAATCGATAAACACAAACCTCAAGGAGCCCGAGAAGGATGGATGGCAAAACCATCTCAAAGGATTAGCCTTGATCATATTCGACAATAGGTTTCCGATTATAATTTACATTGGAATTGGAATGTCATTGAGCTGGTACCATTGACCATAGAGCTAAAAACCTTGTGCATAAGAAGTTTTGGTGGTTGGTGTTTAACCCCAACAGGCTTCATCAATAGTTGGCACCATTGGCTGGGCGATCTTGCCCAAAACATTGACATTTGGCAGAGGTCTACAATTCTTCAATCAAGCCACTATAATTAGAACTAAATACACACAGAGAACCATGATGGTGTCTCAACCTTGATCATCTTTATAGATCTAGTTCAGTGGGATATCAACGTGCAAAGGAGTTGCACCGAAGACAGATCTCTCAGTGATAGAGTAATTTCAGAGTCCTGGGTATTATTGGCATTGTAAATTGGTTGCTTGTGTATAGGTTACACCAGAGAACAAGCCATCTCACCAATCCTGAATAGTGTTGCAGAGTAGTTTTCACTTTGAACCAGTTGTTTGTGTGTAGGTGAACCAAGAACAGAGGCCTTGTAAACAATCCTCATGTATGTGGATTATGTTCTTCATGTATGTGCAAAGTTTGCAGATGGCATGGGAGTTTGTTTTGTATGTCAATTTTCATCCTGAAAGATCTGGACAGAAACAGTCTGGGGCTAATGTCAATTCCACTGGGCACTCTCATTTTAATCATAGAAATGCAAATCATTTGCCTACTGGTCTTCCAAGAGAAGACGCTTCTCCACTAAATTCATATCAATGGTCCCCAAAGGCCAGGGTGAACTGATCAATGAAGTTGAAGCAAATCTAATCATCTATGAACTGTCAGTGATTTGCAATTTTGATATTTACAACTGCCTTTGAAAGGTTGCAAAAAAAATGACCAGGGTATCTTGCATGCGTGATAGGTTCACCATCTTTGTATATTTCCAAGATTATCTAATTTCAAATTTGTGCAGTTATGATCTCGACTTATTAAAACCTTTTGTCTGAACTATGTTTCAGACAAAATCTGAGTGTAGATGTTGATGTGAAAGCTATTTTTAGCCTCCAAGTACTAATTATTGTTGTGATTAGTTAAATTTTTTTGGTCACAGTCCTGAGATTTTTCTCAGAGCATATGTACAACAATGAACATCATTATGATGATTTATATTCTTAAAAATCAATATTTTCTATTATTTATCTTGCTCTCCAAGAGTAATATGCTCTCCATGGAATCTAGTGGCATGAATAATATTGGATGCATTTGCACTTGGGGTATTACATTTTAACAAGTAGATGGTATTGGATGTTACCATTATGATCACATACTATTTTAGTACTTTTGGGCCTTGGATCTTTCGTTGTAAAAATTAATGCTAGAGATGTCTCCATTTTTTTGTACGAGATATTGCAAGTTTAGAACTGTTTCCATTTTAACTGGTGGATCAAACTTAGAAATGCAAAAACATGTCTGCATTGGCAAGTGTGGCATTATGTGACTTGTAAAATAACATTATGTAATTTGATTTTGCAGTCAGTAAATGTGTTTAAAGTATTCTGCATCGCTTCAGGGATATCAAATTGGGATTTTATATGATTCCAGTAGGATATATTTTGCGAGTTCGGTGCTTGTTAATGTGTGATTGTTGGATGAAATTGATGTTCGATGCATGTTTACATATGTTGTTGGATTTTACATTTCAAAGTTAAAACATAAGGCCATTTGTTGTAGTCCACCCCTTCCTTTTCATGATAAGTATATTAACATTCTCATGATAAGTCTATTAACAAGCTATTGGAATGAAATGAATGATAGTGGGTACCTTGTCAAAGTATATTAACAAAAAGAGGTGGGTCATGGTATAAGGTCTCCTGACCATCTAAAAGCATCTCCATGAAGGGTGCATGAAAAGTAACTACATTTAAACCCATGTGTCATGATTTTCTCTAGAAAACATGGTAAAATAACGAAGAAAAAATAGTTAGAACCTCGAAAAAATTAATTAATTTAATCACTAACCATACACATAAGTTTGGATGTATACCAAGCCTTGTTCAATCTTATCACCCTTACAAGATACCCCATATATTACAATTTGAGACAAATGTAACATAGTAATGAGTTCTTTAGTGAAACAACCATGCCACTAGAGACACGACAACAATCATCAAAAGAAAGCATCCACACATTGGGAATCTATATCGATGTCCATCAATGACTTTTGTTGGCATAGATGGTGATACTAAGTCATCTTTAACACATTCACCTACAATTGACACTGCTTTCGATACTAAATCACTTGACATCCTCTTAATCTCCGCATGGTAATTTATGGTAAAACACTGAAATTGAGATGCAACAATTCTTGCTTCTCTATGAAGAGGTTTTAGAATGTCTTTTCGAACTTGATAAATTCATTTCATCTGATTACATATCAATCATAAGTTGGCGAATACTACAATATCATTGGCACCATGTTTTTTTTCTTCTTTTAGCTCTTCAACAAGGGCAATATAAAATGCTTCATTATTTGTAGTCTTTACATGAACTTCTCTCTTACTTTGGAAGACGTGATTTAGTGCCATGTTGTGAATGACATATGCAATAATTGTTTTACCTGGGTTTGGGTAACAAGACACTCCAATGCATAAAGTCCACTTTTGCACCATTCTATATGCCTCCAAGTACCTGGAGAAAAAAAAAACCAACAAATTTTGATTAGGCATTTAAAAGTAAAACTTTTAACATTGAAATAGAGCTATGTTGTAATTTTGATTAAATTAGGCATTTAAAAATAAACTTCTTTATCATAATAAAGGCCATTTTACCAATATGTCAAAGTAAGTTGCAATAAAATAGTTATGGCAGAATCAATTGACGAGAGGGAAAATAATTTTCTTTAGTACCTCTGAACTTACTCTGAGACAACTAAAATACGCAGGATTTAGTCGAACTTAATTGCCTCTAATACAAACAGAAGTTGAAAACCGAATTCCGCACTAATAGATACTGATCAACTCTATTTTAATTTTGTTATAACTATAAAATGGTCCCCAAGAGAATGGGAGAATAAGCATAGACCTCTGCTTACAATCTTGCACTTGAGGATCAGGCTTTGGGAAGAGTGATAAAAATAAAAGCTTTTGGTTGCACCTTCTATGCAATTTCTTAAATTTATGAAACAGGTCAAGGGCACAGGTGACAAAATCTTCCAAGAATATAATTCAAGAGATGTTGATAGGGAACAAATGGATAGTAGGAACAAATAAACAGGTTCTACTCAATATTATTTTTCAATTCATTTCAATTCTCAAAAATACAGTTTTCAAGATCTTCAGGCAAATGCTATATGGACAAAGACTCTTTAACGACACAGTAATTAAAGAACACTATAATTAAATGTACATTCAAATCGTTCAAATTTCTGTTCATTTAACAAAGCTTCCAAACTTTGAAAAGGAAATAAATGCACAAGACATAAGCCAACATTTTTCATAGACAACAGTAAGCAATCTTCTACTCCTGGCTAAAAAGGGCAGTAATTAGATTCATTATTAAAGAGCACTAAATGATAAAAACCAAAAAACACTATATTAAAGCTATAGTCACTTATTATCTGTAACAGTAACAGAATGAATAAGCATCAACAAGTTGGCAGATATGCAATACATCCATATCCAGTATTTATCATTACATATCGTAGGTTGCTTTCAGTAATAAACAATTGCATGTGGACTATGAAGAAGATCATGTCTCGCAAGATTTCACAGGAAAACTTCCAGAAAGCTTTGGATCGTTCTTTTTGAAGTGGTAAGGTGTACCTAGACAAACCTAAATATACATCCTACAAATGGGATCATCACATACTAACTAGCTAGACGTGATATATACGAGAATATTAACAGGTACATATACCAACAAAGTTTCTCTGTTGTATCAATAATGGAAATGGAGAAATCTGATGGCTTGGCATTGTTGTGATGAGAGAAGTGAGGTTCTCTATAGCCCAGGTGTTTGAGATCCCATTACTTCATGTCTTTAGGTAACACTTTGTCTAATATATACATGTAGGTCGGGAAAAAGAAAAAACTAGCCTGGGATCTATTAAGTGCATCTCAAAGATTTTTTTATCCCTCTCAGCCCTTGATATATTTAGGGTTTAGATGCATATAGGCTAGTTTAGGCCCTACACTAGCCATAGTTTATAAACATGGGTAGAAAGATTTAATGGAACCTTACTAACATAAATTTCGTTATTTATGAAGGGTGGACAAGAATTCTGATGGGCTACTTACAGAAGAGGAAGTGAGAGAGGTTATCATGCTAAGTGCATCGGCAAACAAACTGTCCAAGCTTAAAGAACAAGCAGGAGAGTATGCTGCATTGATCATGGAGGAATTGGATCCCAATATTCTTGGCTACATTATGGTATTCACACAATAATCTTACAGTTTTGATAGAATTGCATTGTGTTTATCATTTTTGGTTCTCTCTTGACTGTCAATGAACTGGATTTACCAGATTCAGCAACTGGAAACTTTGCTGCTACAAGCTCCCATCCAATCTGCTTAAAGTCAGGGAACTATAGCCATTCTTTGAGTCAGGCCCTGAGCCAGAATTTTGCACCAACAAAGGTGCAAAATCCTCTCTGAAGATGCTCTCGAAAGATAAAGTATTTTCTTGAGGATAACTGGAAGCGAGTTTGGATTATATTGCTATGGTTCTTGATGATAGCTAGGTTATTCACATGAAAATTCATTCAGTACAAGAACAGAGCAGTTTATCACGTTATGGGTTTTTGTGTATGCACAGCCAAGGGTGCTGCTGAAACGTTGAAGCTCAATATGGCTTTAATTTTGCTGCCAGTGTGTCGGAATACCATCACATGGCTTCAGAATAGAACCAAATTGGGTGTTGCAGTCCCATTCGATGACAATCTCAACTTCCACAAGGCTAGTTTTCAGATATAATGGATTGAATCTTGTTCTTTCCATAGTTTATTTTCATCTTCTTTATTGTAATAGCTGCTTGGATATTTGGTCCTTTTCTTGCTGCATTTCACATTCATTTTCTTTTGTTGTAATAGCTGCATGCGTTAAATAAACCAAGTTACTGTTTGGTGTTCTTTGTTATAATTATTAGTCATAAGCTTTGTTTTTGCAATCTATGTTTTATCATTGTGTAATGACAGATACTGTTCTTTCTGCAGATATTGTTCTTTTTGCAATCTATGTTTTATCATTATCAGAAATGTTCACTTCTACAAACTCAAAGCTTGCATGTTTAGGATGGGAAATGGGGATGAAAGTAGAAGCGTTCACCACACCAGCACGCAGACGCGAGCAGAATCATCTGTCCTCTGCAATGCTTCTCAGAGATGCACAACATTTACTTGAAGGGCGGTCCTTGTGAGACCCAACACAATTGAGCAGCAACACAGGGCTGCAGGGGGGAGGAGGAGGAGGAGGAGGAGGGGTGAAACGTTGAGGCTTCTGAGTTGAAGGCACAGTGCCATGGACAAAATCAAAATACAATACAAAAGCCATGAAACCGATTATAATAAACGAGCTCAGTCTTGAATGGCCTCCCATGTTCCTTAAGAGCTTCAAGCAATGTAGAGGTACGAAAGCACACAATAATGTCGAAAAAACAGAGACTAGTGGGGTTATGAAGGCTAAAGGAACACGATCTCCTTCTTATGATGTTGCAATCTCCTCAACATTTGCAGTATTGATTGCAGAGAACAAACACATTTTGTAGATTTAACTTGAAGGGCGGTCCTTGTGAGATCCAATACAATTAAGCAGCAACACAGGGCTGCAGTGAGGAGGAGGAGGAGGAGGAGGGTGGAAATGCTGAGGCTTCTGAGTTGAAGGCACAACTCCATGGACAAAAAACTGCAAGCTTACCTCACACAAAACGGGGTCTTACCATACAACGCGAGTGTATAGAATATTAACTCGAACCAGTGACGTAGAACGAAGCGGGAGCAGGAGCAGGAGCAGGCCAGGTCACAACACGAAAACGTAGAGCAGGAGCGCGCAGGTTGCAGGTGAGCTGGGTAGTTCAAGCGGGGAGCAGGTTGTAGGTGAGTTGGGTAGTTCAAGTGGGGAGGAAGAGGAATGGCTGCGGGAGGAGAAGGTAGTTGGCTTGCAGGAAATGCCACCCTGCATTGAATGCCCGAGGGGACGTCCACCTGCAGCCAACTGCTAAGAACGGGAACGGGAAGGGGGAGAACGAGAACCTCGGGCCCATACAGGAGGGTGTTGAACGGAGCAAGCCAAAGTTCTATGAAATGACTGTATGATGCCCAAGACGTCCCATCCGGCTCCATTTCGTAGAAGAGTTAGCTTACTCCATATTGTATTGTAAACAATGTATTATGTGTATGAATATAGAATATGTTCCATTTGCAGTAAATAATTGTACAAGGTTAAAATCTACATTTGGTATCAGAGTAATTATTGGCTTTAGGGGGATTCCTTTGTGGTTAGGGGTTTGGATCCAGACTGTGATAAACATTGTTACGGTGGGAGATTTGCGGTATTGATTCTTCAAGTGAAAAACAAATGGCGAGTAGTTCGAAAATAGAGATCGAGAAATTTAATGGGAAAAGTTTTGAGCTGTGGAAGCTCAAGATGAAATATTTGTTGGTAGACAGAGATCAGTGGATCGCAGTGGATCTAGGTGCTACAATTACATGAATGTCAGCAGATGACTGGAAAAAGTTGGATAGGAAGGCGAAGAGCACAATCCGATTGTGTCTCTCAGATTCAGTATTACTGAATGTGTCAGGGGAAGCTACAACTAAGGAGTTATGGGATAAGTTGGGGAACTTGTATCAGTCTAAGTCCCTGGTAAATAAATTGTTCCTGCGGAAGAAGCTGTATAAGGATGAGAGATGGAGACTCGGTGACAGAGCATCTGCACGCCTTCAATACCGTGGTAAGTGAGTTATTATCTGTTGAGATTAAAATTTCAGATGAAAATAAGTGTATCAGTTTACTTTTCTCTTTACCAGACTCGTGGGATATTCCGTGTTAAGAACCAAATATCAATATAGCATAGAAAAACCTCAAAATAAGTACTCAACGTCTTGAAAAAAAGATAATTTCAGATAATAAGCCTCTTCGAGGGGGCAACCTCCTTTTACTCCACATAAATTTTCAAGTACAAGATGATTCCAAATGAAAATGTCTCCTTGGTATATATAGGAGATTAGGAGGTATAATTACAACTAATGGAATAAAGCCGACATAAATAAAATAACATTACTAATGTAATATGCCCCAATTAAGGGGTAATGAGCCAATATTAGGGCTTAACATGCCCCTCCCCTTGAGACAAGTGTTGTCCGCAATGCTTGAGTAACTTTGGATGCTTCTGTATAAAAGACTCATCTTCTCAAGTGGAATCTTCAACCGGTAGTTTCCTCCATTTAATGAGATACTCTGAAATGGATCTATTCCTTAGCTGGCGAATTCTTGTGTCAGTGATGGCTTCAGGTTCCAATGTGATTTTTCCTTCCTCGTCAAGTTTTGGAAATATAGTTTGAACCGGGATCTTGTTACCTATAACCTTCTTTAAGCATGAAACATGGAAAACTGGGTGTACTCGTGAAGATGCAAACAACTCCAATTTGTATGCCATAGTACCAATCTTTTGCAACACCT
>ML779936.1:234756-258389 GCA_009831015.1 Picea engelmannii | reverse complement strand
ATGTAGATCAAAGAATTGCTCCATCTGAAGTATCCATGTGATTGGGTCCTTGCCATCAAACTTCCTCATATCGATCTTAGGAACGTGGTTGGTCTTTAACCCAAAGTTGGAGTTTCTCCATTCTTGATTCACCTTCCTTGTGTCCTCATCATGAATTTCATGGGATGCATTTTCACTTTCAGGGGTCTTCTCTGTTACGAAATGTTTCAATACTTCCATGATCTCCTCTTTTAAACCATCCATCTTTGCCTCCAACTTAGCTTCCATCTCTTGTAGTTCATATTTGATTACTATCTTCTTTTGCAAATCATTTATGTCCCTACACATTTCTTCACCTTCATCAAGAGTCCAAGTAAAATTGTTTGGAGGCTTATTTGGTGTAGAAGTTCCCTTTTTGGGTGGCATGTTGGCCAAGTGTCACTTTTGAACCTTGATTTTGAGGTGGTTCTGCTAGACAATATTTATTCTGTTGTATCTCCCAAGTTTCGACCCTTCTGGGTATGAAACTTTCTTTTATGTAGTTCTATGATATTTCTTCTCTACAATGCCACAGGTCTGATCAAAATTGGATGTGCCAAGTGGAATTTACGGTAACTTCCCTACAACTTGTTGATTTTTGGCCTTTCCAGGAGATCTCACTTGTATAGCGTTACTTACACAAAATAATTGATATTAAATTCTGAAACTCATACCAGAAATACTATAGACTGTCCACTATCCAATGAAACCAGTCCCACTCAATTTTGATACTCTAGGAAGAAGTTATGATTTTTTTACCTGGAACACCTTCTTGAGACTAGCCAATAGGACTAGTCAGATACCCTATCTTCCGCAGGGTGTATCTACAAATGTAAGATGACCCAGAAGCGGAAATTTTTACCATAGATACATTACCAATTTTTGTGAATAGCCTCCTAAGTTCAAGGTTTGAAATGTTACAAAAACATTTTTATAGCGAACATTCTGCAATGACTCAGTTAAGGATGATTCCAGAACCCTATCTTGTACAAGTTGTATCTCCGAAAGTGTAAGGCCTCATGAGCTGAAATTTTTACCCAATGTACCTTGATCCGTCTACTAAATATCCTCCAAGTCATTCCTTATGAAACATTGTAGAAAAAAAGTTATAGAAAAAATTCCAAGGTGTCGCAGATGTAGTAGCAAAACCCCAAGACCTTGAGCTCTGATACCATATGTTAAGAAAAAATATCAATATAGCATAGAAAAACCTCAAAATAAGTAGTCAACGCCTTGAAAAAGAGATAATTTCAGATAATAAGCCTCTTCAAGGGGGCAACCTCCTTTTACCCCACATAAATGTTCAAGTACAAGATGATTTCAAATGAAAATGTCTCCTTGGTATATATAGGAGACTAGGAGGTATAATTACAACTAATGGAATAAAGACGGCATAAATAAAATAACTTTACTAATGTAATATGACCCAATTAAGGGGTAATGAGCCAATATTAGGGCTTAACAGTATGGTTGTGGCCATAGGTTGTAATACAACTACCTTGAGTTTCGATGATGTGGTCTCATCCTATTTTTGGAGGAGATGAGACAGAAGAACATGGAAGAACAGAGCACAGATGCATTATTTGCAAGACCTTCCCAGGAAAGAAATAGATCTAAGTCCTCAAGTGGGATATATTAATCTAAGGGTAGATATAAATCTCTCGGAAAATTTGTAAAGGTATGCTGGAGATGTGGAAAAGAAGGGCACTTCAAGAAGCAATGTAGATCCAAAAACGTTGAGAGAGTGAAGGGATCTGAATGTGATCCCTCGACAGAAGAAAAGAACTCCAAGGAATAAGGAGGGGATGTGTACTTATCTTATTCAATAACACATGCAGATCACGAGGCATGGATGGTTGACTCAGGTGCATCATTTCATATGACTCCCCACAGGCAGTAGTTTTTTGAATATGAAAGGTATGATGGAGGTAGTGTTTTCTTAGGTGATGACTTGATAACCAAAATCATAGGACGAGGAAGATTCAAGTTGTGGCTCATATATGGAAGGATTAGAACAATGTCTGGTGTTCTTCACATCTGAGGATTCGCCAGATTTTGGAGTTGAAGAAGAAAAAAACTCCTACAATCTTTGGAGAAAAGCTTATGTTGTGGCATCAAAGACTAGGGCATATTAGAGAGAAGGGTCTTCGACTACTACACGGTAAAGGTATGGTTGAAGGTATGTCTAACTGCTCCATGGATTCTGATTGCTGTGAAAATTGTGTATATGGGAAGTTGAATCAGGTAAGATTCCCCTCTGGTGCAACAAGGGTAGAAGGAATTTTACAGCTAGTGCAGAGTGTTGTGTTTGGACCTATGTCGCTTCCATCATTGGGAAAATTTGTGTACTATGTCTCATTTATAGATGAATTCTCAAAGAATACTTGGATACATTTCCTCAGGAAGAAATCTGAAGTCTTTGACAGGTTTAAAGAGTTTAAGGATCTTGTTGAGAATCAAACAGAGAAAATAATTAAGGTGCTAAGGACGGATAATGGTGGATATTTCTGCGAGAATGAATTTGAAGAATTCTATAAGAAATGTGGTATAGCAAGGCAAAAGACTACTCCTTATACACCTCAGTAGAATGGAGTTGCAGAAAGGATGAACAAGACGCTCATGGAAAAAGCAAAGTGCATGGTCAGTGGTGTCGGGTTAGGGAAAGAATTATGGGTAGAGGCAGTGGGTACTACATGTTACCTGGTCAATCAATCACCCTCATCATCACTGTATGACAAGACTCCACATGAGGTATGGATTGGTAAGAAATCCTCTCTCTCACATCTCAAGGTATTTGGCTGTGAGGCCTATGTTCATGTTCCAAAGGAAAACAAGAGTGTTATGGCCGCAACAAACCCCCCTTTACCTTTTTCTTTAACAAGCAAAGGGAAAGGGGCCCCCTAAAATTTTAACCCTTTTGCCTAATCCTCTACTGTTGGATCCTATGATACTTATTTGCCTACCTTGAGGGAGTTTGGGGGTTTGGTCTTGATTGATGATGGTATTTGATAGTGGGTGATTGCCTCTTTTGATCTCATGATTTCGGATGTCTTCATGACTCTTATGCGACTGTGTGGTTCGGTGATCTAGCACATGTTTTGAATAAGTTTGATTCTAGTTATTAATTTTTTTTTCTGAGTTACTTATTTAAAGTCTACATACTCATGCTAGCACGTGGTGCCTAACATATTCATCTTTATACTCTCATATATTGGAAAAATCTTATACTTGAATCATGAGGTCACTAATCCTTTCTATGGGTTGGATATTAGGTGCATGAAGCTGTCATGATAGTTATTTAATCTAGATCATGAATGATTTCCTTCGAAAAACCTCTCCTCATTTTCTTCACTTTCAACATTTGTTCATAAGTTTTCATAAAGGAAAGGAAATATTATATTTATCATTTATTGGCGAATGTCCTCTTAATTACATAACTATGTAGTCTCCTTCTATGGGTGTAGGAACACGTTAACAAGATATCCTTTCTTCATGGTTTCTCTAGCCCTGAGATGCATGTGGGGGAATCCTTTGATCTTATTTCCCTTTTATTCTTCCTTTTTTTTTATTCATATTTCCCTCTCTCATATTCTATTACTTTATCTAACTAACCTCATAGTTAGATTCTTCATTTCGATAGCTTTCCAACGACTGTAACCATGCTTGAATCTGATTTCCGGATCAAAGGTTATGGCTTCTTGAAGTTTCCTAATTCTTCACTCGTCTTTCCACTTCAATGCCACGCGACATCCACGTGGTTCCCTCTCACTTGTGCCATCCTACGTGGTATTGATGTGGTGCTGTTGTGGAACCCACCACATATCCTCTTCATTGTTGGGAGTTCTCTGTTTATGTTCTTTACCCCTCCGACCCATTCACTGACGAAAACCTTTTCATTGTCAGAGTCCCTCATCTCTGTTAGTTGGATCCCATTAACCTTCCTTTACCGATGACTCCCTCATGAACTTTTTCATCGTCGATACTCTATCACTCTTGCCTCTCGAACAATCTTCTCCTTTCCTCCTTCGATGACGTATCCCCAACACATCTAATGACTCTCGGGAGTCTGAGATCAACAACCTCGATCTTATCAGAACCACAAAGATGACTGATGGTTAACCCCTTCCCATTTTCTCAACTGGCACCATTGACACGTGGCATCTGAGTTGGAACCTTGCACACATGGCCCTACCCATGACCTTCCACCTTGTATGACACATGTCACCCTAAAATCGATATTAACCATGACCCGAAACTCCACATCACCCATGCGACACATAGACCCATCCTCGTCTTGACATGCAGACTGACGTGGTCATACACATCATCACGAGACACCATGGATTATCCCATTAAGTGTTGACATGTGTCCTCTTCATCATCGAAGCTCCATCTCTCCCCATTCTCCAGCACTCTGATGACCTTCCTCTAATGAATGGTTGAGATATTGTGCTCACAAGATCAATGGTTGTCGTTAAATCTAACACTCCCTCGTCATCGACACTCCTTTACGACCCTTCTCCTGATCACCCTGACAATCCATACTTTTATGAATGAATGAGATGTCACGTGATCTTCCCCTGATATATCCAACGATCTACCGAACTTTATTGTCATTGGAACTCCATACCACCCTATTCTCACTTACTCTGATGTATCCTTTCTCTGACGAATGGCTAGGATCTAGCCTCGCCTGCATCTGATGGTCCAGGTTGTCAATGGAAATGTAAGGGCATCGAGCCTATTGTGGGACCACTCTCATTCGTTATCCACTCAGATAGTGGCACCTATACCCCTCAGGGACATGTTGGCTTCCATGCTGGCATCTCCCCTTTCTTCACTTGCATGGAACCTAAGATGATCTATGACTAATATCGATCTTGCCTATATCTCATCAATGGTTCTTGTTCTTCTTCCGATCCCCCATCGTCATCGGCATTCCAGGACCCAACTTTCTCCCTTACCAACCCTCCTTCACTGACGACAACCTTCTCGTCATCGACATTCCTCTTCCTGAGCATTTGGGTGTTCTAGATTTGTCCTCTGATGGAAACACCCTCCTCCATAGAAAACCTAGATCAATTTACCTACCATATCAATGGATGTGTTTTTTCCTCTCCAAAAACATAGAGAAACCCCCCCAAACTTCATACCAATGCTTCATATTTACCCCACATGCATGATCAACGGTTGTTGAACACTAGTTTTAAAACAACCATATATAGAGCTACAAGTGTCAGAATGAGGTCTGTTATACCTTGTTGGAAAGCTATCGGACATAGGAACACAGTGATATAGGTCTTCAGGCCAAGCAGGTTGCAAAAGATGACAAAACCCGCAGAAAATAGACACCCACGAATTTGGGGGGGAAATTGGCCATACCAACTTCAGGAAGCCATATCTGGAGCTACGAGAAACAAAATTAGGCATAGGAGGGATCAATGGAAAGATAGAAGAGTGAATTTAACATGATGGTATAATAATTGATATAATATTGAAAGAATAAATGGTCAGAAAATGAAAAACATAGGCGAAACCTGAATTTGGATGAAAAATCGAGTATGCTAACTTCAAATTGTCATATCTAGAGCTGCAAGTAACGAAATCGAGCCAACAATAGCTCAACAAAAATACAATACAAAGGATAAGAAGCCACAATGATCACATTCTGCAGGTTAAATCTAGAAATGCCCAGAAACTTCTGAGAAACAAAAGAAAATGTAAATGGACAGAGGCAATGAGTGTTTTTAAACGGATATCATTTGTAAACTGTTTGAGGACAAAAATAATGACTCATGAATATGTTCAGCTTCTCTATGTAATGCTCACATATGTACATTTTTGAAATGAGAGAAAAGAAACGAAAGGAAATTGAAATGAAGAGTCTCTCTCTTGTCTTATAAAAGAGAACTCATAACATAGAAAATAGGTTTTTTCCCTTTGTAACAATGGATGCTACTATTACTTCCGAGGATTAAAGAGCAGGAGGCATTTCAGAAATTTGTGGCTTTGATGGATGTAGTAGAGACTATTCTTAATGCATTTATCTTTTTCTTGAGTAGATAAGATTATGTTGTATGAATTATTTCTGCACTCTATTCTGTTTACTCATGTTGTCACATATTTCTTCATGGGTACAAAAATGATGTTATATATGTATTGTGCAACTATTTGTTTATGCATCTGTAGCTTTGTTGTTTTCATTTATCATTGGAATATATGAACCATTTCTGGTTCTGATGGTGTTATCTTTGTTGTACTCATTCTTCTAGTTTTCCTCCCGGGATAGGTTAGAATTAGTTAGATTAGATTAGTTAGATTTTAGTTAGTTTAGCCTTAGAATTAGTTAGAACTCTTTGGGGAGTAGTTCGATGTCTTTCCCCTTTTTGGTTCTTTTAATTTTGAGCGACAACAAGGCCCATAAACTCATGGGAAACACTACACCAAACAAGAGTAGGGCTGATTGGGACTTGCCATCGGGCATTTTCCCTCATCTGATTGAACGAGTCATTTTGGCTCGTCAAAATGGAGTAAGCTAGATAAAAGGCTGAAAAGTGTATCTTTATTGGGTATAAAGATGGTCTCAAAGGTTATAAGCTTTGGAACCCATAAACTATGAAGGTTGTTTATAACTGAGATGTGGTATTTAGAGAAATGAAAGATGTTGTCAAACAAGGAGTCCTACCAAGTAAGGAAGAACAAGAGAAGAAAGAGTTTGAGTTGAAGGATGATGAATTAGACTCTCTAGAAGAACAAGAATAAGAAGAAGAAGATCCTCATACTCTAGTATTGAGGAAATCAGTTTGAGAAAAAAGGCTACCAGAAAGGTATACTCCACCTGATTTCTGTTCAACTTTTTCTTTATCTATTACTGATGATGATCCTAAAACTGTTTGGGAGGCAGTGGATTCAGAGAATTGAAAACTCTAGAAAAAGACCATGGTCGAAGAAATGGAAGCCTTGGATAAGAATTAGGCTTGGGATCTAGTGGAGTTTCTGACTGGAACAAATCCTATTGGAAGAAAATGGGTATTTAATAGGAAGTTGAATGCAGAAGATAAAGTGGAGAAATAAAAAACTTGGTTAGTAGCAAAGGGATATTCCCAGGTTGAGGGAATTTATTTTGGTGAGATATTTTCTCCTATTGCCAAGTTAACTTCTATTAGATTTATGTTATCTATTGTTGCTGCATTTTATTTTGAAGTAGAACATGTGGATGTGAAGACAACATTCCTACATGGGGTTTTGGAAGAATAAATCTACATAAAGCAGCCCGAAGGATTTTTTGTGAAGGGAAAGAAGGAGTTGGTATGCAAGATGAAAAAGTACCTGTATGGTTTAAAACAATCACCAAGGATGTGGTATACAAAATTTGATACTTATATGTTGAGACTTGGCTTCACAAGAAGCAAAGAGGATCACTGTGTGTATTTTAAATTAATTGGTGATCATTTGATTTATTTGGTCTTGTATGTGGATGATATGTGGCTAATAGGAAACAACAATGAGATTATACATGATGTAAACAATCAGTTGTCCTCTAAATTTGACATGAAGGATATTGGCGCTGCAAATTTCATTTTGGGCATGAAAATTAAAAGAGATCGGAAAAACAAGAAACTTTGGTTAAATTAGAGAAAATATGTCGAGACAGTATTAAGGAGGTTTAATATGTAGGAATTTAAATCGGTCAGGGTCCCTATTCCTATAGGTGTAAATTTATATGTGGATCAGTGTCCCAAGACACAGGAAGAGGAGGACATGTATCATATTCCATATGCGAGTGTGGTTTCCAGTTTTATGTATGCAATGGTTTGTACTAGACTGGACATTGCACATGCAATGGGAGTTTTAAGTAGGTACATGTAAAAACTAGAGAAGGAGCATTGGACAACAATAGAGAGAGTTTTCAATTATTTGCATAGCACTACTAGTTATGGATTGTGCTACCAAGGAATACTAAGTTTCGACAAAAGTGTTGGACATACATGGCTTTGTGGATGTAGACTGGGCTGAAGATGTAGATCATAGAAGATCTACAAGCAGGTATGTGTTTAACTTGTTTGGAGGAGAAATCAATTGGATGAGCAAAAGACAGTCTGTAGTGGAACTTTCAAATACAGAAGTTGAATACATGGAAACCTCTCATGCAAGCAAGGAAGTAGTATGATTACAAATATTATGTTAAGGTATTGGGTTGGTACAACAAGCTGTAAGGATAGATTGTGACCGTTAGAGTGCAATTTTTCTGGCGAAGAACCCAACTTATCATTCAAATACAAAGCATATTGATGTTTAATATCACTTTGTGAAAGACATGGTTGAAGAAAAGAAGGTGTTGTTGATGAAGGTGGACACTTTGAAGAATGTTGTAGATCCATTAACAAAATCTGTGAGCAATGATAAGTTTTCTTGGTGTAGATGATCTATGGGCATTGCTTCCCTGGATTGTTGACTACGTAACCTTGTAATCCCCTGCATGCAAAGAAAATAACAAGTGGGAGAATGTTGGGTATGTGTTATATTCTTTTTATGGTTAGGACTAGTGTCTATGTTGCGTTGGGCATGCAGGGAGGTAAGAGGGGGGTGGGAGCCCCCCTGTACGGGGTTTCATGAGTAGTGCCCCCGAAAAAAAAATTGGCAATTTTTTGCGTCCATTTCTGGGTGGTTTTTCAGCACATGGTTTTCGCTCATGATTTTCTATTTCCGGTTAAAGAATCAAGGTTTTTGATTAATCTGGGTTATTGGATTAGGGTTTTGGATGCTACGGGATCCTATATGCATATTGTATTGTAAAGAATGTATGATGTGAATGAATATAGAATACGCTGGTTTTCCCAGTTTGGGTTTCGAGAGGAAAAATCTCTGTGTAATGTGTGTATTTTCCATTGTATATTTTCTGTTCTTTTATTGAAAATCTATTTGCAATAAATAATTGTGTGTGTATTTTCCATTGTATATTTCATGTTCTTTTATTGAAAATCTATTTGTAGTAAATAATTGTACAAGGTTAAAATCTACATTGATGTCATTCTTTTCCTCTTGACTTATTTAGGTCCTCCAATCTAATATTGATGTCATTCTTTTCTGCTTGACTTATTTAGGTCCTCCAATCTAATATTGATGTCATTCTTTTCTGCTTGACTTATTTAGGTCCTCCAATCTAATATTGATGTCATTCTTTTCTGCTTGTATAATTCCCCCCCACAACTCCTCATAGGTAGGGAACTTATACCCTGAGCCAACAATAGTGATAACATCACACCTTGGATAAAAAACAGATTGGTCTTTATGATGCTCAAAGGTACGTCACTCCAAAAAAGACACCTCCCACAAGCTTTTTTGCTTCATGCTTCTCCTTTCCTTTAACCATTGACTATATGGAATATTGTGCCTTGTCTCCAGTGCTTTGAACAAAGAAAGGTAAGGTCCTCATGGAAGGTGAATCCATGGAGTCCCTCTCATTGCTCTGAGTCCTAGATCTCCTTGTGGTTCATAAATATTTAGCCACTCCATCAACGACAAGTTCAACTTTTGTAGTAGCTTCCTCTTCCCTCCTTTTATCCTTTTCATAAATAAAAAAATGGACAATATGGATAATCTCTAGGGTTGATGTATTACAAACACCGACATCATGCCCTGAGATTTTAGCCAATTGGTATTTATACTAGCTAAGCTAACCCCTCCTATCATATGTTGGCCACATAGTTTACATGCCAATATTTATTGGTTTGTCCCATCTTCAGGTTCACCATACTACCAAATTGGTTCCAAAGGATTTAGCATGTTGGCAAGGAAATACCCAACTTCCAACATGAAATTAAGGGCCAAAAAAATGAAAAAAAAGAACACCAAACATTTCTAAAAAAAACAACTTGCTAGAAAAAAAATAGTGGACTGGTAAATAAGTAGACCTGTAGATTGTTCTATGAGCCATGAAAAATGGTGATAAGAGGCAATGTTTGATCATCGTTAGATGATCAAACACCACTGGAAAAAAACAAAAAAACTTGCTAGTTTAGAAAACACAGATTTCAAGATTGTTCTATGAGCTATGAAAATGATAATAAGAGGAAAGCAATATGGCCCCAGGAAACCCTGCATAAATCTAAAAAAACTAGTTAAGAGGGTGGAATTTGAAGAAATCCCTGAGATTTGAGAATATCAACACCGTAGGAAGATAGCAATTGATCCCTACCCCATTAAAAAACTTTGATGGTGATGAAAGCAATGGTTTGTCCCTTTTTAACACTGGTTGTTGATGTTGGTAAGCCCTTTCCCTCTCATTCCCCAATAGATAGAAAGAAAAATAACACTCCCCCCAATAAAAAAAAACACCTTCAAGAAGCCAAAAATCGTGATTGGTAAATTTGCAGTTATGGGGTGAAAAAAATAACGATTTTTATTTGAAGTTTAATAAAAATCATGACGTCTAATTTTTTCTAAAAACCTGCAATTTTTTCCTAGAGATTTTCCATTTAGGGTTTCACATCATGATTTTCGTGATGTTGCCAAAAAATCGACGATTGTTTCAATTATGGCCACAATTTACTCTACTTCAATACTGTAATGGCCAACCACTTGTGCCTCTTACTCTTCCAACTCAAAGCTCCTTCAAATAGAGTAAATACATAAACACTAGTGGGATTTTCATTCTCCACATCACTTGCCTAGTCAACATCAACAAACCCATGCATCTAAAGCTTCTTTCTTCCATTTCCTTGATAAAAAATAACATAGTCACTAGTGCCCTGTAGGTACCTAAAGGTCCTTTTAACAATCACCCAATGATATATCCTTGGATTTTCCATTTACCTACTTAGAACTCCCACTACATGTGCAATAACTAGTCTTGTGCATTGGATACATAAAGCTACCAACTGCACTAGCATATGGCACTTTTTTCATCTCATCTTTATCTTATTTTCTCTTAGGAATTATGTTAGCTGACAAACTCACTCCCACTTGAGATGGAGTGCAAGTTAGTTTACATTTATCCATCCTAAAGAGCTCATGTATGTTTTCCACATACTTTCTTTGGCTGATATATAACTTATTGTTTTGGAAATCTCTCTTCACCTCAATTCCCAAACAATAGTGCAACTCACCTAAGTCCTTCATTTCAAACTCATGTGAAAAATGGGCCTTAGTCTCCTTGACTAGCTTCTTACAATCACTAACCAAAATAACATCATCAACATATACGAACAAAATAACAAAATTAAACATTCTTGTTTGAAGTAAACACAATGGTTCATTTCACTTCTTAATAACCCTTGTCCCACAACATATGTATCAAACCATTGATACCATTGTATTATGGATTGCTTCAAGCCATACAATGATCTATTCAACTGACACACCATCTCTTCTCTCCCTTCTACCACAAATCCTTCCAGTTGCTTCATGAAGATTTCTTCTTTAAGGTCGCTGTGAAGAAATGTTGTCTTCGCATCCATTTTCTTAACTTCCAAATCATAAGTTGTTAAAGCCAATAGCAACCTAATAGAGGCCATTTTAACCATTGGAGAGAAGGTCTCCTCATAATCAACATGCTCTACTTGAGAGTATCAATTTGCTACCAAATGATTATACTTCTTCTTGAACACCTATTTGCATCCAACCACCTTCTTTCCTTCAAGAAAATCCTACAAATGCCAAGTCTAGTTTTGTTCCAAGGCCTTCATTTCTTCCTGCATGGATTTCTTCCAATGAGGGGCCTCTCCACAATTAAGAGCCTCTTTGACATTTCTCATGTCATCACCAATGGAATATAAAGCAAAATAACTAAAATCAATTGGCTCATGGCCATACGTGTCATGTCTATGTTGCTCATGAAGGCTCCTACTCAAATTCTTACCTTGATCATGTTTACGATGCATATTCCCATTCAATGTTAATAATTTTTTTTATTTAGGCTTAATTTTCATCTCCTTCCTTGGGAATTTATGTATCCAACCCCTGTGACAACTTCACAACTTGATCATTATCTCTAGATTGGAAATCTAGAAATGTTACATTTGTTGTTTCTATCAATATAAATTCTTCATGCTAATCTTCACAAGATTTCTCCTCCTTGAAGATCGCATTTCCACTATGGATATGTTGATGCGTAGATGAAATCCACAACTTGTATCCCTTGATTCCTTATGTACTTCCAATAAATATGCACTTGATTTATTTGTTGTGAAGCTTTTTTATTCACCTTAGGTACATGCATGTAAGCCTCATACCCAACAACCCTACAATGTGAAACAAATGGCTTCTCTTCACTCCAAGCCACTTTCGCTGTCTTGTCACCCAAAACTTGTTGGGTATGTGTTATATTATTTGCATGACTAGACATAGTGTTGCATTTTTTGCCTTGTTTTTTGTGTCGCCTCGATTTTCATGTTCATTGTTGGGTGTTTTTTCGGCACACATTTTTTGCCGATGGTTTTCTATTTCCGGTTAAGGAATTAGGGTTGTTGACTAATCTAGGTTATTGGGTTAGGGTTTTGGATGTCACTGGATCATATATGTATATTGTATTGTAAACAATGTATCACAATGAATGAATATAGAATATGTTGGTTTTCCCGGTTTGGGTTTCCAGGGGAAAAATCTCTGTGTAATGTGTGTATTTTCCATTGTATATTTTTTGTTCTTTTATTGAAAATCTGTTTGTAGTAAAATATTCGTGTCACCATTTTTTTCCTCATTTTCAGTGTCGCCTCGATTTTCATGTCCATTGTTGGGCAGTTTTTCAGCACATGGTTTTTGCTGATGGTTTTCTATTTTCGATTAAGGAATTAGGGTTGTTGACTAATCCAGGTCATTGGGTTAGGGTTTTGGATGTCGCTAGCTCCTATATGCATATTGTATTGTAAATAATGTATCACAATGAATGAATATAGAATATGCTGGTTTTCTCGGTTTGGGTTTACAAGGGAAAAATCTTCATGTAATGTGTGTATTTTCCATTGTATATTTTTTGTTCTTTTACTGAAAATCAGTTTGCAGTAAAATCTACAAAAATGAACTAGGTGATCTATTAGTCAAATAGTTTAGTTTAGTAATTGCTTCGACCCAAAATCCTTTGCTCAAACTAGCCTCCACTTTCATGCTCCGTGCTTTCTCCATCAAGGTTTGATTCAACCTCTCAACAACACCATTTTGCTCAGGAGTATGTGGGGTGGCCTTCTTCCTTGAAAGATTGTTGGATTTGAAAAAAAAAATCCAACTCATTAGAACAATACTCACCACCATTGTTTCTTCTCAAAGCCTTCACTTTCTTCCCATTTTTCCTTTCAACAAAGGAAATAAAGGTCCTAAAATTTTTAAGCGCATCACTTTTCTTCCTCATGAAGCAAAACTGTGACTTTTGTGAGAAGTCATCAATGAATGTGATAAAATAGTGAGATCCTCCAATAGAGAACTCATCCATTGGCCCAAAAATACCAGAGTGTACCAACTCAAGCACTTTTTGAGCTTTGTTGTTACTCAATGAAAGTTGAACCCTCTTCTACATTCCAAGCACACATGCCTCACAAAACTCAAAAAATTCCTTCATATCATAAATTCCATGGACACAGATTCCTAGTGCAAAAATCTCATAGGTTATTTTCACGAAGATGTCCCACCTAGAAATGCCACAACATGATGTTTGATGTCTTCAAACCTGTCATTGACTTGTCATTTTCCATTGACGCAAATTGTACAAAGTTCCATGCTGAACACCCTTGGCCAAAACCATATCACCTGAAACCAATCTACAACCTCCTTTAGAGAAGATTGGATCAACACATACATCAGCCATTTGGATCATTGAAAGTAAGTTCTACCAATCTCGATACATAGCCCTGCAAACCAATCTACAACCTCCTTTAGAGAAGATTGTATCAACACCTACATTATCCATTTGGCACATTGAAAGTAAGTTCTATACCAATTTTAGTACATTCCGTACATTGGGAATGAACTTCAAAAATCCAACTTTGTATTCTACTTTTACACTGCTGCTATATCTAACAATTTCATAACTAAAAATATATCCAAGAAATATTTTGCGTCCATGTGATTCTTCATAATCCTTGAACCACTCCCTATGAGGAGTTATATGGAAGGAGGATCCCAAATCAATCAACCATGCCTCCTCATGGGAATTGGTTAATAAACATGCCGAGGAGAGAGGAGAGATACATGCTTCCCTCCCAAATAGAAATCCCAACAACCGAATCCTCCCTATTTGCATCTTTCTCCTTTGAATGATCAACCTTACATTCACTCTTCTTGTGCCCTCTTCGATGGCACCTCTAGCAAGTCAACTATTGTTACCTCCTACCTTTATTGGCACATCTTCCTCTAGGTCTAGACTTTCTCCCACTAGATATTTCATCATTTCGCTTCTTAGAGCGATCCCTAATCACCAAAGCTTCTGAACCAATGTTTATTTCAAAATTTATTTTGCTTGCCTTTTCCCATAGCAACTGATAAACAATCTTGTCCAACTTGAGATTTTCTACCTTTGTATCTCCATTGATGGAAACTATTAGATTCTCCCAAGAATTTGAAAGACTATAGTGCAAGGTTAAATGTATTGCTTCTTTACTTCGTCACTGATAGCCTTAAGCTAATTAAGCAAGGCATTGAATCCATTAAGGTGATTTATAACCCTATCACCATCCTTCATCTTTGAAGTGTACAACTTCTTATGCAAGAATATCAATTCATGAGGGATTTAACCTCATACAACCTCTCAAACATTCTTTGTTGTAGTTTCCCCTAACACATTCATGAACATGGAATTGGATAGATTAAGATTGATCAAGGAAATGGTTTGATCATTCATCTTGTCTCAATCCCTTTGCTTTATGATGTCAGGTTTCATGTCTTTCATGACAACTTCATTCTACTCTCTTTCAATAAGAAGATATTCTATCTTGTACTTCCACAAATTGAAGTTGTGGCATTGAATTTTTCAATATCTGAATGTCTAGATGTAATTTCTCCTACCACAAATAGCTTCCCAGCCTCTCACTAAAGTTGGCTACCTCAAAAAACAATCATTGGTACAACAACACAACACTGTCCGGTTTGAGCTCTTTTGCTTGGACAATTTTTTTTTCTAGCTCTCCGATTAAGACCTCAAAAGCAAGGCCTCTCCAACCCAAGGTTCCACGAACTAAGCTTCCTTAGCTTGGCAACAAAGTGTCCCCTTGAAGCCAACAACTGCTCTAATACCGATTGTTAAACATGAAGAGCAACATGCAACAGATGGAGAAGAATCTACAACACAAAGATATTCAATAGAAAAAAGAAATTGAAAATATTACAACAACCATAACAAAGAAACATACATGACAACAAAGAAGTGTTTTCCAATGGGAACAAATGATTGTCTAGGTTGTTTTTTTCTCTTTTATAAAGAAGGTAGAAACATAGAAACACCATTGTCTCTCAAATCAAGAGTACAATTGGGAATTGAAACATAAAAATGCAATATAGAGATTTCTTTACACATTTCACATACAAATGGAAATTGCTAATTACACAAATGATGTCATTGATCACGTAATCCTCACATAAACCAGATTAAACCCAAAAATTTACACAGTTTGATGAGGAATTGAGAGATTTTACCATCAGCATTAAGTATATTTCCTAGCGGCTTTACAATTATAATTCCCATGTGTTCATCTTTATGTGTTTATTTAATTATGTCTTAGGTCTGATGCCTAATACCATCTAATTCTTTCAACATCAGAATCCTCTAAATAACCCAAGAAAGTTTTGTTGCTTTCAATAATTGATTTTGAGTTGTGACTTTCTATTACATAGTTTGCTTGCTCACTAAAATATTTACACCTAATTCTATTTCGTACCTCTGGACACCGATTTTCCTTGGATTATTTGCTACTTTATATATTGTCATGAAAATATATGTTTTGCTAGTAGTATTAGTAGGGAATTTATTTTTTGAATAACTGTGTGGGTGGAGAAATTTTGTGCAGAACGACCCTGCAAGACTTTCCCTTAGAGCAGTGAGACAAGTTTTGAAGCAGCAAGGGGAGAACATGTCCAGATTGGAGAATGAAATAAGAGAAAAGATAGAAGTGGCCATCAAAGAAATATAAGAGTATCATCTCCAATGTTTCAGAAATGGCATTGGATACTACGAATATTTAAAAAAGAAGCAACATAGAACATACTTCAATGCTAACCTCAACAGGCTGAAGCTGGCAGGTTGGTGGGATGAAATCATATCGATGATCAACGAGGATGAGTTACCAGAATATTTCCAGTGTAGTGGAGTGTGGATAAGACTGGGCACTCACTACATGATACTTGTTGAGCCCCTTAGCAGCACTAATTTCTATAGATTGGGAAAAAATGAGCCCCAGACCCTACCTCAGAAATGGAAGACCTCCTCGTTACAAAACTCTACAGAAGTGGTTGGAAGACAATGAAGTGAATAACCAACTCCAACCAGCCCCAACAGGCTTTGATCGGCCCACAATGCTTACTCAGGACTCCTGCCTCTGGGCTTATGTGGAAGAAAGTTCATGCTTTATGCATTCTAATAATGTTAGAGATCTTGAGAAGACAACAACAGAATTGGAAGGGCGAGTAAGGCGTTTCATTAACTCGAATGGTTTGTCTATGGAAGATCTTGTTGCTGGCAATTTTACCTTCAATATTGTGGTCAACTGGTTATGGACGCGCATGCCTCCACTGCAGAAAACAAGCTCTCCCTTCTCCTCTATTATTGACAAGCACCCAGAACTGATTAACTAATCACGCAGATGCAAATGAGTGGCCATTTCAAAAGTAGTATTGATTTCATTGGAGTAGTATTATGATTTCTGTTGACAATATTTATAATCAACTAGTTATTTATATTCACAGTATCTTACAACATTAAGTATTTAATTCAACGTTATTGATTTTATTTTGATCTTATGCATGGTAAATTACAGATTAATGCCACTTCAACGGGTATTTTTCTTTATATATATATATATACACCTTTACTTATTTATATAAGAACATGTTTTAGGTTGGAGTTTATCCAGTCTGTGAGTCCTCTATTAAGAAAAACAAAGTTGGAAATAACATTATCATCATGTTTGAATAGTGCTAGATAGAATCTAGACTGCCTATCTATCTTCTTAAGCACAAGAGATCTCACTTTTACATATATTATATATTGAAACATAGGCAACAACATACAATTTACTGCATTGTTTAGAGCAGCTAGTGGCTCGCATCCATGACCTGAACTAGAGCAACATTGTGTTGGTTAGCTAGCAGTGTTGTTGGTCTTCAAGACAAAACGTGGCTTCCTTGGAGGTTCTGGACTCCATAGTGACAATACTTACTATGTTGTTGGAGACTGAGATCCCACAAGAAAATTGACTCTTTCCACAAAACTCCTTTGCCAATCTCTGGTTATACTTCCATGCTAGGAGAACAAGCTACGGGATCAGAAATGAAGACAATTAGTTGCATCTGCAATTTGATACGTAGGCCATTCAAATATGTTGAGTCTTTAGATATAATAAATATAGTTGTTAGCATTCTCATGATCTGTTGCAATTTGTTTTCCTATAATTGGTCATGGAAACCCATCTCCTCCATCTGAACCCATTGAGGATTGTATGATGCTGCCTAAGAGAAAATAGAGCATTTTCCGAGTGGCATTGAAAGCCTGGCCTTAATGTCTGATCCATACCCTATTCAAATATTTTGCACTTGTAGGTGGAGCTGTTTATGGCCACAACTACTATACATTGCCAAGAAAAACTGTGTACTTCTAATTTGAATGGGTTGTATTATGTTGGTCCTTCTAGCCAGTCCTTCTAGGATTATTGTTGTATCCTGCATTTTTTTTCTTATTGTATAGAGGCATACATGAATAAAGATGCCCCATGATAATTGATACACTATATAGGTTCTGTAATTTTCTAATATGCTATAGAACTGGATTATAGTGCAACAACTACTGAAGTAACTTGCTTAAGAAATCACACAATATGCAAATGCTATAGAATTAAATATTGTTGAAGATAATGTTTATGTTACATTGTCAACAAATTTTGATTAGACTGCTGGTAGCATAAATTAGCGATGGTCAAGGTTCTCATTATAATTTAAGGTTATTCAGAATTAGACTTTGATGATTAGAATTATTTGCACATGATTTGTAGCAATTTCCATATTTGTAGAAATCTGAAGGCTATATATGAATGTATTAGTTGTTCAATAAAAACATAAAGAATGAATGAGACAGAAGAATCTCAAGCATGGAGATCTCTGATGTTTTAGTTCAATCTTTGTATTGTTTGTTGTGTTTTCTTACTTGTAATTCTACATTTGGTATCAGAGTAGGTTACAATATCGAGCTAGATTAAATTTGTTTGTAAAGCTTGTGAGGATTGAAGCTATTGGGAGATGTGCTGAAAATTTTAAAGAAATGGGAAACAACAACAATGTGCTTAATATTTCCCATCCTCAAATACCAATCTTTAAAGGTGAGAATTATGGTTTTTGAAGCATTAAAATGAAAACCTTGTTTCTTTCACCGGAATTGTGGGATTTGGTGGAAAGTGGTTATACAAAACCAATGGATGCTCAAGGTATTGCTAGCTTAACCCAAGTCCAAAGAAATCAATTAAGGGAAAATCGAAAAAAAGACTCAAAAGTTTTTTTTTTCATCCAACAAGTAGTGCATGATACTATTTTTCCAAGACTTGTTGCAACAAAAAAATCAAATGAGGTATGGGATGTGCTACAACAAGCATATAAAGGGACATATAAGGTAAAATTTGTTAAATTGCAATCTCTTAGAATAGAATTTTAAGCTCTTTGCATGCAAGATTTTTTCACTAGAGTTATGGGAATAGTGAATCAAATTAGATCTTATGGAGAAGATTTTGTTGATATTTTGGTAGTTGGGGGAGGTATTAACCTCCATGTGTAACCTTTGACAAGACTAGAATATTCCTGGAAGCAAGAAAAACCCTAAAACGTTGGATAATAACCCTAGAGGACAAGTCAACTCAAGAGAATATTTAATATTGAGTTATTAGCTTCCATAAAGAGAAGTCGACGCAGTCAAGTGAGATAGAGAAATATAAATAGAGGGCGCTAGAGCTCATTTGTCACTCACTCACACACAACTACATAAGGACAAGAAGTGCACATGACTAGAGGAAAGTTGCAACTGCAGCATTGGTGACTTGGTCTCTTGGTTATGGTTTGGACTTCCTGCTTGGTCTTTGGTTATTCTTTCTTGATGTGCTAGCCTTGGAGAAAGGTGTGCCACCTTGGTTGGCTATTGGTCTGCTTCTAAAATTATTTTGTTTTTCAAGGTTAAGGTGCTCGGGGGTGGCCTTTGTGCTTATGGTTGGGTGACAATATTTCTATATTGTCTATGGTGAAATGAGCACACCTATTTTTCTAAGAGGTTATGGGCCCACACTATCTTTGGATAGTCTAACCACTGGAAGATAGATTGGGAGATTTTATCAATTGCAGTTGAAGTTGCAGTCAGAATTTTGTTGCAGCAATGAAACCCTAACCTTCTTATTGAAACACCTTAAGTGAATATCTTGACCTAATTCCTGGATAGCCTAGTGTGCCCTATCCTAGTGCACCTCCCGGTACTCTCAGCAAGACAAAGCATCAAGTTTGAGTTTTTGGTCAAAGTCAAAGGTTGACCAAGTCAAATTAGTCACGACTTACTCTATGAAGTCAGAAAACAAGTTAGAAGGGGATTCTAACTTCAGAGCATGGAAGACAAGGATTGAACTCATCCTTGCTAAGAATAAAGTGTTGGATATCGTAAAAAGGAAGATTATGGAACCATAGTTTGAAGTAGGAAAAGAGAAGGAACCTCAGAATGTTGCAGTTATGGATGATTTCAAGGACAATGACATCAATGCTATGAGAATCATAGTCGACTATGTAAAGGACCATTTGATACCCTACATTTCTCACCTTGACTCATCTAAGAAGATGTACGATGCCCTAACTAACCTCTTCTCAATCAGAAATATTGGACAAGTAATGAGTCTGAAGATTGAAATCTGTGACATGAAAATGAATGATGGTGAAAACATAATATCATACTTTGTAAGAATCTCTTAGTTAAGAGATCAAATACAAACTATTGAGGAAAACATTTCAGAAAAGGAACTAGTAAATATAATACTCAATGGCCTTCCCAAGACATGGGATGGATTTTCCACAAGCATGAACACAAGAACAAAGTATCCCACATTTGAAGAACTTTGGACTTGATGTGCACAAGAAGAATAAAGGATTAACGAAAAAGAGAAATCCCAAAAGAGAGATGATGATCAAGCCTACACAACAAAGTTCGAGAAATTCAGGAATAAGAAGAAGTTTGACTCAAGGAAGAAACCAAATCAAGAAAAGGATATGTCAATTTTTAAATTGTCGAAAATATGGTCACTACAGGAACCATTGTCTTGATTTAAAGAAAAGGAAGAAAACACACGAAGCAACAATTGCCAAAGAAAAAGAACCCTCAAAGAAAGTCAAGCAGGATGAAGCAGATTTCTTCTTCTAGTCAAGGTAAAAATATTCTTCTGTAACATAGTCCTTGTACATACCATGTTGACATAGTTCCTGTACATATCATGAATATATTTTTCTTAGAAGATAAGATGGTCAATGAAACAACACCTATGGAAGAATAACACGATAAGGATTACTATTAAGATGATTACTAGTCAAGTAATGTATCTGAAAAATGATGAAGTACGTTGACAATATTTGGTGATAACTCCTGTGGAAGCTATTATATAAGTAACAATTGCTAGATGGGCCACAATCATAATCAAAATTGAAGAGACCTAGAAGGAGTCAGACCATAAATAGTTCAATAATTAAGAGGAAACTAGAATAAAATCCGTGACACTTTGCAGAAAACAATAAGGATGCAGACGAAAGAATGGACTCTCTCAGATGGAGGGAGTTGATTGGAGAATTTCAAAAGAAGAACATGCATTCATGCATGAAGCCAATATTAGGAGGGAGATAATCCTAAATGATATGATCTAGTGGAGAAGAATCCATAAAGACTATGTAATATATGTCCATGTAGCAACCATGATAAGCAACACATGTTCAGTTTGAGTCTAGAAGAAGCTTTTCTTCGAAAAGAATCCTTGAGTATCCTTGGTTGTGCAACTACATTTCTATGACGAAAGGAAGAAGTTGGAATCTTCATGAAGGAAGAGAATGGAATCTATATAAGACTCCATGGACCCCAAAGTTAAAGAGGAACATGAGGAAGAACTTAAAGATTCCAAGAAAGAAAAAAAATCCAGAACAACTAGTTGTTATATTGAGAATGATAAGACTACCCACATGATTTTAACCCACCAGAAGCAGTCAAGCAGAAGAAATGAAAGGAAGATGTGATGAGCAAAAATGTATGTAATAAATTATGAATGGAAGTATTGATAGATACAAGGCGAGATTCAAAACTAGAGGTTTCTCCTTCGTGTGTTTCCTTCCTTTTCTTTAACTCAATACAATGGTTCCTATAGTGACCATATTTTTGACAGTTGAAACATTGACATATCCTTTTCTTGATTTGGTTTCTTCCTTGAGTCAAACTTCTTCTTATTCCTGAATTTCTTGAAATTTGTTTTGTAGGCTTGATCATCATCTTTCTTTTGAGATTTCTCTTTTTCGTTAATCCTTTATTCGTCTTGTGCACATCAAGTCCAAAGTTATTCAAATGTGGGATACTCTATTCTTGTGTTCATGCGTGTGGAAAATGCATCCCATGTCTTAGGAAGGCCATTGAGTATTATATTTACTAGTTCCTTTTCCAAAATGTTTTCCTCAATAGCTTGTTTTTGATCTCTTAACTGAGATATTCTTACAAAGTATGATGTTATGTTTTCATCGTCATTCATTTTCATGTCAAAGAGTTCATTATTCAGACTCATTACTTGTCCAATATTTCTGATTGAGAAGAGGTTAGTTAGGGCATCGTACATCTTCTTAGATGAGTCAAGGTGAGATGTAGGGTATCAAATGGTCCTTTACATATTTGACTATGATTCTCATAGCATTGATGTCACTGTCCTTGAAATTCTCCATAAATGCAACATTCTGAGGTTCCTTCTCTTTTCCTGCTTCAAACTATGGTTCCATAATCTTCCTTTTTACGATATCTAACACTTTATTCTTGGAAAGGATGAGTTCAATCCTTGTCTTCCATGATCTGAAGTTAGAAGCCCCTTCTAACTTGTTTTCTAACTTCATAGAGTAAGTCATGACTACTTTGACTTGGTCAACCTTCGACTTTGACCAAAAACTCAAACTTGATGCCTTGTCTTGCTGAGAGTACCGGGAGGTGTGCTAGGATAGGGTGCACTAGGCTATCCAGGAATTAGGTCAAGATATTCACTTAAGGTGTTTCAATAAGAGGGTTAGGATTTCGTTGTTGCAACAAAATTCTGACTGCAACTTCAACTGCAACTGAGAAAATCCTCCCAATCTATCTTACAATGGTTAGACTGTCCAAAGATAGTGTGGGCCCATAACATGTTAGAAAAATAGGTGTGCTCGTTTCACCATAGACAATATAGAAATATTGTTACCTAACCATAAGCACAAAGGCCACCCCCGAGCACCTTATCCTTGACAAACAAAATAATTCTGGAAGCGGACCAATAGCCAACCAAGGTGGCACACCTTTCTCCAAGGCTAGTGCATCAAGAAAGAATAACCAAAGACCAAGAAGAAAGTCCAAACCATAACCAAGAGACCAAGTCACCAATGTTGCAGCTGCAACTTTCCTCTAGTCATGCACACTTCTTGTCCTTATGCATTTGTGAGTGAGTGAGTGACAAATGAGATCTATCACGCTCTATTTATATTTATCTATCTCACTTGACTAGGCTGACTTCTCTTTCTGGAGGCTAATAACACAATATTAAATATTCTCTTGAGCTGACTTGTCTTCTAAGGTTATTATCCAACGTTTTAGGGTTTCTCTTGCTTCTCGAAATATTCTAGTCTTGTCAAAGGTTACACATGGAGGTTAATACCTCCCACAACTACCAAAATATCAACAAAATCTTCTCCATAAGATCTAATTTGATTCACTATTCCCATAACTCTAGTGAAAAAATCTTGCATAGATTTTGAATCATGCATGCAAAGAGCTTCAAATTCTCTTCTAAGAGATTGAAATTTAACAAATTTTACCTTATATGTCCCTTTATATGCTTATTGTAGCACATCCCATACCTCAAACATGATGATAATGTTATTTCCAACTTTGTTTTTCTTAATAGAGGACTCATAGACTGGATACAATCCAACCTAAAACATGTTCTTATAGAAATAAGTAAAGGTTTATATATATAAAGAAAAATACTCGTTAATTCCATATTTATATTACAGGAGGATCAAAATAAAGTGACTTTAATCTAGAATTTACAATGCACAAGATCAAAATAAAATCAATAACATTACGTTGAATTGAATTGATCACTAATATATATATATATATGTGTGTGTGTGTGTGTGTGTGTGTGTGTGTGAGAGAGAGAGAGAGAGAGAGAGAGAGAGAGAGAGAGAGAGAG
>ML779936.1:210780-228071 GCA_009831015.1 Picea engelmannii | reverse complement strand
ATCTTCAAGTTCTTTAAACTTCTTTCGTTCTGCAGCTCTTCTGCGTCAATCTTTGACGGTTCTTTGAGAAAATTGTGCAGGTTTCTTCTTCTGCGATCTCTGCTTCCTCCGCTAGCTTCTCACGGTGATCTTTAAAGAGTATTACGGCCAGCTCTCCAAGCCTTGTGAAAAAACTGTGTCGCGTGCTCTCAAGATGCGTGTAAGCTCTGCGCTGTGAGGATCGAGTTGCTCTCCTAACCGTGTGAAGAGGCTTACTGCTGTAGCTCTGATACCATGATAAATTGTGGAGCAAAGAGAAATGCAGAGAGAAAAGAATAGTATATTCAAATGTATGAAGAAGTACAGAACAGAACTGAAGAGATAATTACAATGTAAGATGGTTGAGCTATATATGCTCAAGCAAGATAGAAATAGAAAGTACAACTGTCCAGTACATCTGGCAGTGTACGGTCATACTGTTGAGGGTACAATATATTTAACAACCTGTAGTGAGTGCCCAGTCTTATCCACACTTCACTACACTGGAAATATTTTGGTAACTCGTCCTTGTCGATCATCGATATGATTTCATCCTACCAGTCTGCCAGCTTCATCCTATTGAGGTTAGTATCGAAGTTTGTTCTATGTTGCTTCTTTTTGAAAGAGTCGTAGTATCCAATGCCATTTCTGAAACATTGGAGACGATACTCTTCTATTTCTTTGATGGCCACTTCTATCTTTTCTCTTATGTCATTCTCCAATCTATACACATTTTCCACTTGCTTCTTCAAAACTTGTCCCACTGCTCTAAGGGAAAGTCTTGCAGGGTTGTTCTGCACAAAAATTCTCCACCCACACAGCTATTCAAAAAAGAAATGCCCTACTAATACTACTAGCAAAACATATATTTTCATGACAATATATAAATAGAAAATAATCCAAAGAGAAATAGTTTTCCAGAGGTACGAAATAGATTTAGGTGTAAAGATTTTAGTGAAAGTCACAAACTATGTAATAGAAAGTTACAACTCAAAATCAATTATTGAAAGCAACAAAAATTTCTTGCAATCTAAAATCTACACCAAGGTTATTTAGAGGATTCTGATGTTGAAAGAATTAGATGGTATTAGGCATCAGACCTAAGAGATAATTAAATAAACACATAAAGATGAACACATGGGAATTATAATTGTAAAGCTGCTAGGAAATATACTTAATGATGATGGTAAAATCTCTCAATTACTCATCAAACTGTGTAAAATTTTGTGTTTAATCTGGTTTATGTGAGGATTATGTGATCAATGACATCATTTGTGTAATTAGCAATTTACATTTGTATATGAAATGTGTAAATAAATATCTATATTGCATTTTTATGTTTCAATTCCCAATTGTACTCTTGATTTGAGAGACAACGTTGTTTCTATGTTTATACCTTCTTTATAAAAGAGAAAAAAACAACAACCCAGACAATCATTTGTTCCCATTGGAAAAAACTTCTTTGTTGTCATGTATGCTTCTTTGTTATGGTTGTTGTAATATTTTCAATTTCTTTTTTCTATTGAATATCTTTGTGTTGTAGATTCTTCTCCATTTGTTGCATGTTGCTCTTCACGTTTAACAATTGGTATTAGACCAGTTGTTGGATTCAAGGGGACACTTTGTTGCCAAGTTGAGGAAGCTTGGATTGTGGAACATTGGGTTGGAGAGTCCTTTCCTTTGAGGTCTTAATCAGAGAGCTAGAAAATTTGTTTGTCCAAGCAAAGGAGCTCAAACACTACAACAAAACAAGACATTAGCGCCTAGTTTAGCATCGGATTTTAGTGCATTTGAGGGCATGAATTGGGATGATGAGAGGGCAAAAACCCTGGCACTAAATGACGCGTTCACTTGGGCACCAAATTTAGCGCCCAATTTATCTCCCTCTTTAGTGCCAGGTTTTGCTCCCTTTTTAACTCCTAGTTTTGCTCCCTTTTTGGTGCCCAATTTTGCTTCTTATTTAGCGCCTAGTTTTGCTCTAGATTTGGCGTCTAGTTTAGTGCCTAAAATGTGATACAACTCCCTAAATAATTCCCAAAATAGTGTTTGGTCTAGCTCCTGGTTTAGCTCCAGGTGTGGCGCCTAATTTAGCTCCTAGTTTAGATCTTGGTTTAGCGCCTAGTTTATCTCCAGGTGTAGCTCCTGGTTTAGCACCTGGTTTAGCTCCTACTTTAGTGCCTAGTTTAGCTCCATGTGTGGTGCCTAATTTAGCTTCTTCTTTAGCTCCTGGTTTAGCACCTCGTTTAGCTTCTAGTTTAGCTTCTAGGTTAGCTCTTGGTTTAGCACCTGGTTTAGCATCTAGTTTAGATCCTAGTTTAGCTCTTTGTTTAACTCCTAGTTTAGCTCCTGATTTAGCGCATAGTTTAGCTCCTAGTTTAGCTACTAGTTTAGCTCTTAGTTTAGCGCCTAGTTTAGCTCGGTGTGGCACCTAGTTTAGCTCCCAATCATGCTTCATGTTTTTCTTCTAGTGTAGCATTAAAAATAGCTTCTATTTTGGATTCCAAATTAACGCCAAGATATGCTTCCATTATTGCATCATTTTTTGATTCCAGAATTGCTTCCTTGTTAGCTCCATGGTTTGCTTCCTTTTAGTTACAACGTTTGCTTCCTTTTTAGCGTCTAGTTTTTCTTCTTTTTTAGGTCCAGGGTTTTCTTCCTTTTAGTATTGGGATTTGCTTCTTAATTAGCATCTAGTTTTGCTTCTTGTTAAATAACCAATTTAGGTTCCTACTTAGATCCAGAAATAGCTCCAAGTATGGCTTCAAATTTAATGTTGAGTTTTACTTCCATTTTAGAGCCACATTTTGCTTCCATTTTAACAACCCATGTTGTGTCCTTTTTATCTTCCATTTAGTAATTTAACTTTTTTTATTTCAATTTAATTAGTTAAATATATCATGCATCTTAAAAAACTTATATTATTATAGAGTGAGTCATATTGCATTTGAAGTATTTTATATGATAGTTTTTATAAAGAATTTTCAGGGAACTGGACATCCATACAAACTAACAACGTTATTATACTTATTAAATCTCCATCTAAATAAAATCTACAACATACAGTATCTATAAAATAACAAGATAATGATTACAACATAATCATCATCTATAATTAAAACTAGTCAAATACATCAATATTAGATAAGTATCATGTCAAACAACTTATATCTTTAATATTGATAAGTTCATCATCATATATAAATACAATAAGTGAAAGTTAAATATGACAATAGATCAATAACATGTCAGAATGATACATGGCCAACAATCGATGTAAGTTAAGATGATATATGTCCAAATGATATAAGTCAAAATGATAAATGTCGAAATGATAAAACTCAATAATGTGGTATTGCAGGACAAAGAAATACATATGATAATAAACATGAAAATAGGCATCATAACGATATACAACAATGATCAATGATGGAGTCTATATGATCAATGAAACTAGCTACTACCAACAACTAGGTCATCATAATTATCTTGATCATCATCATTGTGGTCATCATTGTCGTCATTCACAGTGTCTTATTCATCTGACTCATCATCATCATCTCCCGTGTCTGTATTAGACCCATTATAATATGGATCTATCTCATGAAGATCAACTAGATCTTCTGGAAGACCGTGTTCTGCAAAAAAGAACATTCAAAATGAAAAGTTATTATTTATTTCATGCAATATGTAATTTTTGTATTATATTTCTAATATTACTATATATGAAACGAAACCATAATCATATTACATCATATCAAAGTGCACATACCATAATAGAATTTCAAATAAGATACAAATAAGAAGTCATTCCAATGTTGTAAAACATGAAACAATTCCAATAAACGTTAGTAAAGATCGTAAAAAAATGTGTTATACATTTTAACTATCAATTGTAAATTCTATTACATAACCATGAGTGCCAACCCTGTCCATTGTGTTCTATATGTGATTATGTTTGCCTATAAAAAACATTTGAGAGTTAATTGGTCTATATATATTCTTCTCTTGTATTTCACAAATGAATATTTTTCTAGGACAATTTGGTCCATTGTAATATGCTTCAAAGGTCCTTTGAGAATTAACTAGTTTATAGGTAATTTTGAAGATGCTCTCGGTACTCATTCAACTAGACCACATCCAAATGTCAATCCTTCCAAAGAAAAAATTCAATACATCAAGCCCTAAAGGGTTGAAAATTATGACAAAAATATAATAAAAGGTGTCAAGGTGTATTGCCTTGCCTTACCTTTCCTTGCCATTCCATACCATGCCATACTTTGCCATGCCATGCCATGCCATGGCTTGCCTTTGCACACCTTTCCTTGCCATGTGTTGCCATGTCATGCCATCGCTTGCCTTTGCATGCCTTTCCTTTCCATGTGTTTCCATGCCATGTTGTCTGTTGCCCTACCCTGCCATGCCATGCCATGCCTTGCTATCATATGGTATAAATTTCCATGCCATGCCATGCCTTGCTATCATATGGTATGAATTTCCATGCCATGCCCCTCCATACCATGCCTTGCATTCAATTTCCATGCCTTGTCTTTCCATATCATGCCTTGCCTTGCCATGCTATGTCATGTCGTGCCTTAAGGTTTTTATTCCTTGAGGAGGAATTGTAAAAGATTCCCCGAAATGGATTTGGATGCCACTTGCAATTGGGCATAAAAAGAAAACCGAGACTCAAATTGAGGAACCGTCGACTTCGATGGATTATTGGGATAGGATTTCAGATAGAGCACCACTCACTCTCGGGTGCCATGCATCAAAAGTTTCTTTACTCATACATTTCGCGAATTAGTGTTTTGCTCAGTTTGAAGCAATGCAACATTTGGATTAAGGGGTCCAGTTTATGAAACCCTTCCTCATGAGCAAATCAATAATGCGGTCACCTAGTCCATGCCTAAACAAGCTTGCATCATCTCACATAACTCAAAAATGTTGCTCCGTTAGGTTTTTATGCCCTGAGGAGGAATTGGCCAAGAGTCCCTAAAATGGTTTGGGATGCGACTTGAAACTCGGTATATAATGAAAATAGAGACTCAAATTGAGGAACCATCATCTCCGTTGGATTCCTAGCATAGGATTTCAGCTAGAGCACCCCTCACTCTCGGGTCCAATCCATCGCAAGTTGTTTTTTTCATCGATTTTGAGAACTAGGGTTTTGCTCAGTGAGAAGCAATGCAACATTTCGATTTAGGGGTCCAATTTATAAAACCATGCCTTGAGAGCAGATGGAAAATGTGGTCGCATAGTCCATGCCTAAACAATATTGCAACATCTCACAAAACTCAAAAATGTACCTCCGTTAGGTTTTTATGCCCTGAGGAGGAATTGGACAAGAGTCCCCGAAATGGTTTGGGATGCCACTTGAAACTAGGCATAAAACGAAAAACGAAACTCAGATTGAGGTACTGTTGGCTTCGATGGATTACTGGGATAAGATTTCAGCTAGAGCACCCCTCACTCTTGGGTGCCATGCCTCGGAAGTTGCTTTACTTATTGATTTTGAGAATTAGTGTTTTGCTCAATTTGAAGCAATGCAACATTTTTATTAAGGGGTCCAATTTATGAAGCCATCCCTCGTGAGAAGATCGATAATGTCATCACCTAATCCATTCATAAACAAGTTTGCAGCATCTTGTAGAACTCAAAAATGTTGCTCTGTTAGGTTTTTATGCCCTGAGGAGGAATTGGTCAAGAGTCCTCCAAACGGTTTGGGATGCGACTTACAACTCAATATATAACAAAAACCGAGACTCTAATTGAGGAACCGTCATCTCCGTTGGATTCCTGGCATAGGATTTCAGCTAGAGAACCCCTCACTCCTAAGTCCAAACCCTCGTAAGTTGTTTTTTCATCGATTTTGAGAACTAGGGTTTTGCTCAGTAAGAAGCAATGCAACATTTGAATTTAGGGGTCCAATTTATAAAACCATGCCTCAGGAGTGGATGGACAATGTGGTCACATAGTCCATGCCTAAAAAATATTGAAGAATCTCACAGAACTCAAAAATGTTGCTCCATTAGGTTTTTATGCCCCGAGGAGGAATTGGACAAGAGTCCCCGAAATGGTTTGGGATGCCACTTGCAACTGGACATAAAAAGAAAATAGAGACTCAGATTGAGGAATCGTTGACTTCGATGGATTACTGGGATATGATTTCAGCTAGAGCACCTGTCACTCTCGGGTGCCATGCCTTGGAAGTTACTTTACTCATTGATTTCGAGAATTAGTGTTTTTCTCAGTTTGAAGCAATGCAACATTTGGATTAAGGTGTCCAATTTATGAAACCATCCCTCATGAGCGGATGGATAATGTGGTCACCTTTTCCATGAATAAACAAGCTTGCAACATCTCATGGAACTCAAAAATGTTTCTCTGTTAGGTTTTTATGCCATGAGGAGGAATTGGCCAAGAGTCCCCGAAATGGTTTGGAATGTGACTTTCAAATCAGTATATAACAAAAACCAAGACTCAGATTGAGGAACCGTAGTCTCCATTAGATTTATGGCATAGGATTTCAGCTAGAGCACCCCTCACTCCCAGGTCCAATCCCTCGTACGTTGGTTTTTTCATCGATTTTGAGAGCTAGGGTTTTGCTAAGTAAGAAGCAATGCAACATTTGAATTTAGGGGTCAAATTTATAAAACCATGCCTTGGGAGAGGATGAACAATGGGGTCACATAGTCCATGCCTAAACAATATTGCAGCATCTCACGAAACTTAAAAATGTTGCTTCGTTAGGTTTTTATGCCCTGAGGAGGAATTGGACATGAGTCCCCGAAATGGTTTGAGATGCCACTTGCAACTAGGCATAAAAAGAAAAAACGAGACTTAGATTAAGGAACTATCGACTTTGATGAATTATTGGGATAGGATTTTAGCTATAGCACCCCTCACTCTTGGGTGCCATGCCTCAGAAGTTTCTTTACTCATTGATTTCGCGAATTAGTGTTTTTCTTAGTTTGAAGCAATGCAACATTTGGATAAAGGGGTCCAATTTATGAAACTGTCCCTCATGAGAAGATCGATAATGTGGTGACCTAGTGCATGCCTAAACAATCTTGCAGCATCTCACAAAACTCAAAAATGTTGCTCCATTAGGTTTTTATGCCCCAAGCAGGAATTGGTCAAGAATCCTTGAAATTATTTGGGATGCGACTTGCAACTGGGCATAAAATGAAAATCGAGACTCGGATTGAGGAACCGTTGACTCCGATGGATTACTAAGATAAGATTTTAGCTAGAACACCCCTCACTCCCAGGTGCCAAGCCTCAAAAATTTCTTTACTCATTGATTTCGAGAACTAGTGTTTTTCTCAGTTTGAAGCAATGCAACATTTGGATTAAGGGGTCCAATTTATGAAATCATCCCTCGGGAGCGGATGGATAATGTGGTCACCTAGTACATGCCTAAACAATCTTGCAGCATCTCACGGAACTAAAAAATGTTTCTCCATTAGTCTTTTATGCCCTGAGGAGGAATTGACCAAGAGTCCCTGAAATGGTTTGGGATGCGACTTGCAACTGGGCATAAAAAGAAAACCGAGATTCAGATTGAGGAACTGTTGACTTTGATTAATTACTGGGATAAGATTTCAGCTAGATCACCCCTCACTCTCGGGTGCCATGTCTTAGAAGTTGTTTTACTCATTGATTTCGAGAATTAGTGTTTTGGTCAGTTTGAAGCAATGTAGCATTTGGATTAAGGGGTCCAATTTATGAAACCGTCCCTTGTGAGAAGATCGATAATGTGGTCACCTAGTCCATGCCTAAACAAGCTTGCAACATCTCACAAAACTCAAAAATGTTGCTCTGATAGGTTTTTATGCCTTGAGGAGGAATTGGCCAAGAGTCCCCGAAATGGTTTGGGATGCGACTTGCAACTGGGCATAAAATGAAAACTGAGACTCGTATTAAGGAACCATCATATCCGCTGGAATCCTGGCATAGGATTTTAGCTACATCACCCCTCACTCCTGGGTCCAATCCCTCGTAAGTTGTTTTTTCATCGATTTTGAGAACTAGGGTTTTGCTTAGTAAGAAGCAATGCAACATTTGGATTTAGGGGTCCAATTTATAAAACCATGCCTCGGGAGAGGATGGACAATGTGGTCACATAGTCCATGCCTAAAAAATATTGCAGCATCTCATGTAACTCAAAAATGTTGTTCCATTAGGTTTTTATGCCCCGAGGAGGAATTGGACAAGAGTTCTCGAAATTGTTTGGTATGCCACTTGCAACTGGGCATAAAATGAAAAATGAGACTCAAATTGAGGAACCGTTGACTTCGATGGATTACTGGGATAATATTTCAGCTAGAGCACCCCTTACTCTCGGGTGCCATGAAGCGAAAGTTGCTTTAATCATTGATTTCGAGAATTAGTGTTTTGCTTAGTTTGAAGAAATGAAACATTTGGATTAAGGGGTCCAATTTATGAAACTGTCCCTCATGAGTCAATTGATAGTATGGTCACGTAGTCCATGCCTAAACAAGCTTGCAACATCTCACGGAACTAAAAAAATGCTACTATGTTAGGTTTTTATACCCTGGGGAGGAATTGGCCAAGAGTCCCTGAAATTGTTTGGGATGCGACTTGCAACTGGACATAAAACGAAAACCGAGACTTGGATTGAGGAACTATTGAATCCAATGGATTATTAAGATAGAATTTCAGCTAAAACACCCCTCACTCCTGGGTGCCAATCCTCGAAAGTTGCTTTACTCATTGATTTCGAGAACTAGTGTTTTGCTCAGTTTGAAGCAATGTAACATTTGGATTAAGGGGTCCAACTTATGAAATTGTCCCTTGGGAGTGGATGAATAATGTGGTCACCTAGTCCATTCATAAACAAGATTGCATCATCTCATAGAACTCAAAAATGTTTCTATGTTAGTCTTTTATGCCCTCAGGAGGAATTGGCCAAGACTCCCCGAAATGTTTTGGGATGCCACATGCAACTAGGCATAAAAACAAAAATCGAGATTCAGATTGAGGAACCGTCATCTCCGTTGGATTCTTGGCATAGGATTTTAGCTAGAGCACCCCTCACTCCCAGGTGCCATGCCTCGAAATTTGCTTTACTCATTGATTTCGAGAACTAGCATTTGGTTTAGATTGAGGCAATGCAATATTTGGATTAAGGGGTCCAATTTATGAAACCATCCCTCCTGAGCGGATCAATAATTTGGTCATCCAGTCCATGCCTAAACAACCTTGAAACATCTCACGAAACTCAAAAATGTTGCTCTCTTAGGTTTTTATTACCCGAGGAGGAATTGGCCAAGAGTCCTCGAAATGGTTTGGGATGAGACTTACAACTCAGTATATAACAAAAACCGAGACTCAGATTGAGAAACCATCGTCTCCGTTGGATTCCTGGCATAGGATTTCAGCTAGAGAACCCCTCACTCCTGGGTCCAATCCCTCATAAATTGTTTTTTTCATCGATTTTGAGAACTACGGTTTTGCTCAGTAAGAAGTAATGCAACATTTGGATTTAGGGGTTCAATTTATAAAACCATGCCTTGGGAGAATATGGACAATGTGGTCACATAGTCCATGCCTAAACAATATTGCATCATCTCACGAAACTCAAAAATGTTGCTCTGTTAGGTTTTTATGCCCCGAGGAGGAATTGGACAAGAGTCCCCAAAATGGTTTGGGATGCCACTTGCAACTGGGCATAAAAATAAAACCAAGACTCAGATTGAGGAAACGTTGAATTTGATGGATTTCTTGGATAGGATTTCAGCTAGAGCACCCCTCACTCCCAGGTGCTATGCCTCCGAAGTTTCTTTACTCATTGATTTCGAGAATTAGTGTTTTTCTTAGTTTGAAGTAATGCATCATTTGGATTAAGGGGTCCAATTTAGGAAACCATCCCTCATGAGCATATCGATAATGTGGTCACCTAGTCCATGCCTAAACAAGCTTGCAGCAACTCACATAACTCAAAAATGTTGCTCCGTTAGTATTTTTTTCCCAGACGAGGAATTGGCCAAGAGTCCCTGAAATGGTTTGGGATGCGACTTGCAATTGGGCATAAAAATAAAATCGAGACTCGGATTGAGGAATCATTGACTTAAATGGATTATTTGGATAGTATTTCAGCTAGATCACCCCTCACTCTTGGGTGCCATGCCTCGGAATTTACTTTACTCATTGATTTCGAGAATCAGTGTTTTGCTCAGTTTGAAGCAATGTAGCATTTGGATTAAGGGGTCCAATTTATGAAACCGTCCCTCATGAGTAGATCGATAATTTGGTCACCTATTCCATGCCTAAACAAGCTTGCAACATCTCACAAAACTCAAAAAAAATTCTTCGTTAGGTTTTTATGCCCTGAGGAGAAATTGGCCAAAAGTCCCCGAAATGGTTTGGGATGAGACTTGCAACTGGGAATAAAACAAAAGCCGAGACTCATATTGAGGAACCTTTATCTCCATTGGATTCCTGGCATAGGATTTCAGCTAGATCACCCCTCACTCCCGGGGACAATCCTTCGTAAGTTGTTTTTTTCATTGATTTTGAGAACTAGAGTTTTGCTCAGTAAGAAGCAATGCAACATTTGGATTTAGGGGTCCAATTTATAAAACCATGCCTCAGGAGTGAATGGACAATGTGGTCAGATAGTCCATTCCTAAAAAAAATTGCAGCATCTCACGGAACTCAAAAATGTTGTTACATTAGTCTTTTATGCCCTGAGGAGGACTTGGACAAGAGTCCCCGAAATGGTTTGGGATGTCATTTGTAACTGGGCATAAAAAGAAAACCGAGACTCATATTGAGGAACCGTTGACTTCGATGGATTACTAGGATATAATTTTAGCTAGAGCATCTCTCACTCTCGGGTGCCATGCCTCAGAAGTTGCTTTACTCATTGATTTCGAGAATTAGTGTTTTGCTCAGTTTGAAGCAATGAAACATTTGGATTAAGGGGTCCAATTTATGAAACCTTCCCTCGTGAGCCGATCGATAATGTGGTCACCTAGTCCATGCTTAAACAAGCTTGCAACATCACACATAACTAAAAAATGATGCTCCGTTAGGTTTTTATTCCTTGAGGAGGAATTGGCCAAGAGTCCCTGAAATTGTTTGGGATGCAACTTGCAACTGGGCATAAAACGAAAACCGAGACTCGGATTGAGGAACCGTCGACTCCATTGGATTATTAAGATAGGATTTTAGCTAGAACACCCCTCAGTCCCGAGTGCCAAGCCTTGAATTATTATTTACTCATTGATTTTGAGAACTAGTGTTTTGCTTAGTTTGAAACAATGCAACATTTGGGTTAAGGGGTCCAATTTATGAAATCATCCCGTGGTAATGAATGGATAATGTGGTCACCTAGTCTATGCCAAAACAAGATTGCATCATCTCATGGAACTAAAAAATGTTCCTTCATTAGTCTTTTATGCCCTGAGGAGGAATTGGCCAAGAGTTCCCGAAATGGTTTCAGATGCGACTTGCAACTAGGCATAAAATGAAAACCGAGAATAAGATTGAGGAAATGTTGACTACGATGGATCACTGGGATAGGATTTCAGCTAGAGCACCCCTCACTCTCGGGTGCCATGCCTCAGAATTTTCTTTACTCATTGATTTCGAGAATTAGTGTTTTTCTCAGTTTGAAGCAATGTAGCATTTGGATTAAGGGATCCAGTTTATGAAACCATCCCTCATGAGAAGATTGATAATGTGGTCACCTAGTCCATGCTTAAACAAACTTGCAACATCTCACAAAACTCAAAAATGTTGTTCCGTTAGGTTTTTATGCCCTGGGGAGGAATTGACCAAGAGTCTCTAAAATGGTTTGGGATGTGACTTGAAACTGGGCATAAAATGAAAACTTAGACTCGGATTGAGGAACTATCATCTCTGTTGGATTCCTAGCATAGGATTTCAGCTAGATCTCCCCTCACTCCTGGGTCCAATCCCTCATAAGTTGTTTTTTTCATCGATTTTGAGAACTAGGGAATTTCTTAGTTTGAAACAAAGAAACATTTGGATTTAGGGGTCCAATATATGAAACTATGCCTTGAGAGAGGATGGAAAATGTGGTCACATAGTCCATGCCTAAAAAATATTTTAGCATCTCAAGAAACTCAAAAATGTTTTCTCCGTTAAGTTCTTATGCCCTGAGGAGGAATTGGCCAAGAGTCCTCAAAATGGTTTGGGATGCGACTTGCAACTAGGAATAAAATGAAAACATAGACTCGTATTGAGGAACCGTCATCTCCACTAGATTTCTGGCAAAAAATTTCAGCTAGAGCACCCCTCACTCCAGGGTCCAATCCGTCATAAGTTGTTTTTTTCATCAATTTTGTGAACTAGGGTTTTTCTCAGTAAGAAGCAATGCAACATTTGGATTTAGGTGTCCAATTTATAAAACCATGCCTTGGGAGAGGATGGACAATGTGGTCACATATTCCATGCCTAAAAAATATTGCAACATCTCACAGAACTCAAAAATGTTGCTTCGTTATGTTTTTATGCCCTGAGGAGGAATTGGACAAGAGTCTTCGAAATGGTTTGGGATGCCACTTGCAACTGGGCATAAAAATAAAACCAAGACTCATATTGAGGAACCATCAACTTCGATGGATTACTGGGATACGATTTCAGCTAGAGCACCGCTCACTCTTGGGTTCCATGCCTCGGAAGTTATTTTACCCATTGATTTTGAGAATTAGTGTTTTTCTTAGTTTGAAGCAATGCAACATTTGGATTAAGGGTCTAATTTATGAAACTGTCCCTCGTGAACAAATCTATAATGTGGTCACCTAGTCCATGCCTTAATAGGCTTTCAGCATCTCACTGAACCCAAAAATGTTGCTCTGTTAGGTTTTTATGCCCTGAGGAGGAATTGGCCAAGAGTCCTTGAAATTGTTTGGGATGAGACTTACAAATGGGCATAAAACGAAAACCTAGACTCGGATTGAGGAACTGTCGACTCCGATGGATTACTAATATAGGATTTCAGCTAGAACACCCCTCACTCACGGGTGCCAAGCCTCAAAAGTTGTTTTACTTATTGATTTCTAGAACTAGTGTTTTGCTCAGTTTGAAGCAATCTAACATTTGGATTAAGGGGTTTAATTTATGAAATCGTCCCTCGGGAGCGGATGGATAATGTGGTAACCTAGTCCATGCCTAAACAACCTTGCAGCATCTCACGGAACTCAAAAATGTTGCTCCGTTAGTCTTTTATGCCCTGAGGAGGAATTGGCCAAGAGTCCCCGAAATGGTTTGGGATGCGACTTGCAACTGGGCATAAAAAGAAAACCGAGACTCGGATTGAGGAATCGTCGACTTCGATGGATTACTGGGATAGGATTTCAGATATAGCTCCCCTCACTCTCGGGTGCCATGCCTCGGAAGTTTCTTTACTCATTGATTTCGAGAATTAGTGTTTTGCTCAGTTTGAAGCAATGTAGCATTTGGATTAAGGGGTCCAATTTATGAAATCGTCCCTCGTGAGAAGATCAATAATGTGGTCACCTAGTCCATGCCTAAGCAAGTTTGCAACATCTAACAAAACTTAAAAATGTTGCTCCATTAGGTTTTTATGCCCTGAGGAGGAATTGACCAAGAGTCCCCGAAATGGTTTGGGATGTGACTTGCATGTAGGCATAAAACAAAAACCGAGACTCGGATTGAGGAAATGTCATCTCTGTTGGATTCCTGGCATAGGATTTCAGCTAGAGCACCCCTCACTCTCGGGTACAATCCCTCGTAAGTTGTTTGTTTCATCGATTTTGAGAACTAGGGTTTTTCTTAGTAAGAAAAAATGCAACATTTGGATTTAGGGGTCCAATTTATAAAATCATTCCTTAGAAGCGGATGGAAAATGTGGTTACATACTCCATGCCTAAACAATATTGGAGCATCTCAAAGAACTCAAAAATGTTGCTTCGTTAGGTTTTTATGCCCTGAGGAGGAATTGGACAAGAGTCACTGAAATGGTTTGGGATGACACTTGCAACTGGGCATAAAAAGAAAACCGAGACTCAGATTGAGGAACCATAAAATTTGATGGATTATTGGGATAGGATTTTAGCTAGAGCACCCCTCACACTTGGGTGCCATGCCTCAGAAGTTTCTTTACTCATTGATTTCGAGAATTAGTGTTTTGCTCAGTTTGAAGCAATGCAACATTTGGATTAAGGGGTCCAATTTATGAAATCGCTCCTCATGAGATGATCAATAATGTGGTCACCTATTCCATGCCTAAAAAAAGTTGCAGCATCTCACGAAACTCAAAAATGCTACTCCGGTAGGTTTTTATGCCCCGAGGAGGAATTGGCCAAGAGTCCCTGAAATTGTTTGGGATGCGACTTGCAATTGGGCATAAAACGAAAAATCGAGACTCGAATTGAGGAACTACTGACTCTGATGGATTATTAAGATAAGATTTCAACTAGAACACCCCTCACTCTCGGGTGCCAAGCCTCGAAAGTTGTTTTACTCATTGATTTCGAGAACTAGTGTTTTGCTTAGTTTGAAGAAATGCAACATTTGGATTAATGGGTCCAATTTATGAAATCATCCCTCGGGAGCAGATGGATAATCTGGTCACCTAGTCCATGCCTAAACAAGCTTGCAACATCTCACAGAACTAGAAAATGTTGCTCCGTTAGTCTTTTATGCCTTGAGGAGGAATTGGCTAAGAGTCCCCGAAATGGTTTGAGATGTGACTTGAAACTGGGCATAAAAAGAAACCGAGACTCAGATTGATGAACCATTGACTTCGATAGATTACTAGGATAAAATTTCACCTATATCACCCCTCACTCTCAGGTGCCATGCCTCGAAAGTTGCTTTACTCATTGATTTCCAGAATTAGTGTTTTGCTCAGTTTGAAGAAATGTAGCATTTGGATTAAGGGGTTCAATTTATGAAGCCGTTCCTTGTGAGAAGATCGATAATGTGGTCACCTAGTCCATGCCTAGTCAAGCTTGCAACATCTCACAAAACTCAAAAATGTTGCTTCGTTAGGTTTTTATGCCTCGAGGAGGAAGTGGCCAAGAGTCCCCAAAATGGTTTGGGATGTGACTTGCAACTGGGCATAAAACGAAAATCGATACTCGAATTGAGGAACCGTAATCTCCGTTTGATTCCTGGCATAGGATTTTAGCTAGAGCACCCCTCACTCTTGGGTCCAATCCCTCGTAAGTTGTTTTTTTCATCGATTTTGAGAAATAGGGTTTTGCTCAGTAAGAATCAATGCAACATTTGGGTTTAGGGGTCCAATTTATAAAACCATGCCTCAACAGTGGATGGACAATGTGGTCACATAGTCCATGCCTAAACAAGATTGCAACATCTCACAGAACTCAAAAATGTTGCTCCATTAGGTTTTTATGCCCTGAGGAGGAATTGGACAAGAGTCCCCAAAATAGTTTGGGATGACACTTACAACTGGGCATAAAAAGAAAACCAAGAGTGGGATTGAGGAACCGTCGAATTCGATAGATTACTGGGATAGAATTTCAGCTAGATCACCCCTCACTCTCGGGTGTCATGCCTCGGAAATTTATTTACTCATTGATTTTGAGAATTAGTGTTTTGCTTAGTTTGAAGCAATGTAGCATTTGGATTAAGGGGTCCAATTTATGAAACCATCCCTCATGAGCCGATCAATAATGTGGTTACCTAGTCCATGCCTAAACAAGCTTGCAACATCTCACAAAACTAAAAAATGCTGCTCTGTTAGGTTTTTATGCCCTGAGGAGGAATCGGCCAAGAGTCCCTGAAATTGTTTGGGATGCAACTTGCAATTGGGCATAAAATGAAAAACAAGACTTGGATTGAGGAACCTTCAACTCTGATGGATTATTAAGATAGGATTTTATCTAGAACACCCCTCACTCCCGGGTGCCAAGCCTCGAAAGTTTATTTACTCATTGATTTCGAGAACTAGTGTTTTTCTCAGTTTGAAGCAATGCAATATTTGGATTAATGGGTCCAATTTATGAAATCGTCGCTCGGGAGAAGATGGATAATGTGGTCACCTATTCCATGCCTAAACAAGCTTGCAACATCTCACAGAACTCAAGAATGTTGCTCTGTTAGTCTTTTATGCCTTGAGGAGGAATTGGCCAAGAGTCCCCGAAATGGTTTGAGATGCGACTTGTAACTGGGCTTAAAAAAAAAACTAAGAATCAGATTGAGGAGCCATTGACTTCGATGGATTACTGGGATAGGATTTCAGCTATATCACCCCTCACTCTTGGGTGCCATGCCTCGAAAGTTGCTTTACTCATTGATTTCGAGAATTAATGTTTTGCTCAGTTTTAAGGAATGTAGCATTTGGATTAAGGGGTCCAATTTATGAAACCGTCCCTCGTGAGCAGATCGATAATGTGGTCACCTAGTCCATGCCTAATCATGCTTGCAACATATCATAAAACTCAAAAATGTTGCTCCGTTAGGTTTTTATGCCCTGATGAGGAATTGACCAACAGTCCCCAAAATGGTTTGGGATGTGACTTGCAACTGGGCATAAAATGAAAACTAAGACTCGGTATTGGTATTGGTATGCATATGATTTCCAATGCATACCATTGTCGTGAAATGGTATGCAATGGTATTGGTATTAGTACACAATGGTATGGTAGTGGTATTGGTATTGTTATTGGTATTCAATGGTATGGTATTGGTAATGGTATTGGTATGCTATTGGTATGGTATCGTATGGTATTGTATTGGTATGGTATTGGTATTGGTAGTATTGGTTGTATTGGTATGGTATTGGTATTGGTAGTATTGGTTGTATTGGTATGCAATGGTATTGGTATTGGTATTGGCAAGGCATACAGGTATTGGCAATGCATATTGGTATTGGTTTTGGTATGGTATTGGTATGGTATGCATATCATTTCCAATGCATACCATTTTCGTGCAATGGTATTGGTATTGGTATGGTAGTGGTATTGTTATTGGTATTGGTATAGAATGGTATGGTATTGGTATAGAATGGTATGGTATTGGTATTTGTATGTTATTGGTATGGTATTGTATGGTATGGTATTGTATTAGTATGGTATTGGTATGGTATTGGTATTGGTATTGGTATGTAATGTTATTGGCTGTATTGGTATGCAATGGTATTGAGAATGGTATTGGTATTGGTATTGGCAAGGCATTGGTATGGTATTATATTGTATTAGTATGTTATTGGTATAGTATGGTATGGTATGGTACATGTATGTTATTGGTATTGGTATTGGCATGAAATGGTATTGGTATTGGCTGTATTG
>ML779936.1:192786-207043 GCA_009831015.1 Picea engelmannii | reverse complement strand
AACTCTCTCCATAATGTAACATCATAACAATGTCTAAAACCAAGATGTTTGAAACAATTCCCAAAGCCTTGTATTTATAGTTCTTTAGTGCATGCAATTGGCTTCAAACTTGCTCTTCATATAGTCAACATTGTTAAAACCCTGTTAGTAGGCATGCTCTGTTATTCTAACCATTTTTCATCACACTTGCATGTGTGATGTCATTTTCCTTCTTCCATGTGGTTACAAAATCTTTTATTGGATGGTGTATGTAGTTATTTAGGGAAAATCCATGTGGTAGTACAAAAATAAGGGTATTGAAATGTCTTAATAAATTAGCCTATTGGGGGGTATATTTCACTTATTTTGGTTTCTTCCCAAGGCTTGTGTTGTTGCATAATTGTTGATGAACCAAGGTGCACCTAAATTATTGATTTATGTAACATATATGATTTGGTCACAATGGGACTACATCAATGTGCTAACAGATTCCCTCATATGTGTGAGGTCTAGGAGAGAAACATATGATCGAAATACATAGATTGTTTCAATTTTTATTAGACAGAGAGAGAGAGAGAGAGAGAGAGAGAGAGAGAGAGAGAGAGAGTATGGATGGGATCCACCGAAAACCAAAAAGAGTATGTATGGATTGTCAAGAAAAGAGTATGGATGGGAACCACCGAAAACCAATGCATAAGTAATCACAAACTATTTATTCCTATGGTTCGCTATCTATCCCTATGGTTTGGTTGGTATCGTGTTGGTATTGGTATTGGTATGGTATAGTATGGTATTGATATTGATATGGTATTGGTATGCATATCATTGCCAATGCATACCATTGCCGTGCAATGGTATGCAATTGTATTGGTATTGGTATGCAATGGTACGGTATTGGTATGATATTAGTATGCAGTGGTATGGTATTGGTATTGGTATGGTATGGTATGGCATGGTATGGTATTGGTATGGCATTGGTATTGGTATTGGTATGGTATGGTATGGTATTGGTATTGGTATGTGTTATCACTCCACTAGTACTCCCAAGGCTGAGAAGGAGACCAACAGAGGTAACCACAAACCAAGATTTTGGTTTGGTATCTATCCCTACCAAACCAGAGAGGGATCTCTCTAAGGTAACACTTAATAATCTAAACTGGAATGCAAAATGATTTTAGGCTGGATATTTCAGATCAATGAGGGTTTTGAAATTATAGGTTTTGTTGGACTGGAAGATGAAATCCTGGAACTAGGACAATAAATCTGAGGGATCAGTTGCAAAAATTTCAAAAGGGGCAAGGTAGCTATAACTAATGGCTAAAACCAATGTGTTTGAAACAATTCCCAAAGCCTTGTATTTATAGTTCTTTAGTGCATGCAATTGGATTCAAACTTGCTCTTCATATAGTCAACATTGTTAAAACCCTATTAGTAGGCATGCTTTGTTATTCTAACCATTTTTCATCACACTTGCATGTGTGATGTCATTTTCCTTCTTCCATGTGGTTACAAAAGCTTTTATTGCATGGTGTATGTATTTATTTAGTGAAAATCCATGTGGTAGTACAAAAATAAGGGTATTGAAATGTCTTAATAAATTAGCCTATTGGGGGGCATATTTCACTTATTTTGGCCTCTTCCCAAGGCTTGTGTTGTTGCATAATTGTTGATTAACCAAGGTGCACCTAAATTATTGATTTATGTAACATACATGATTTGGTCACAATGTGACTACATCAATGTGCTAACATATTCCCTCATATGTGTGAGGTCTAGGAGAGAAACATACGATCAAAATACATAGATTGTTTCAATTTTTATTAAAGAGAGAGAGAGAATAGAGTATGGATGGGAACCATCGACAACCAAAAGGAGTATGTGTGGATTGTCGAGAAAAGAGTATGGATGTGAACCACCGACAACCAACGCATAAGTAATCACAAAATATTTCTTCCTATGGTTCGCTATCTATCCCTATGGTTTGGTTGGTATCGTGTTGGTATTGGTATTGGTATTGGTATGGTAATGATATTGGTATGGTATTGGTATGCATATTATTTCCAATGCATACCATTGCAGTGTAATGGTATGCAATTGTATTGGTATTGGTATGCAATGGTATGGTATCGGTATGGTATTGGTATTGTTATTGGTATGAAATGGTATGGTATTGGTATTGGTATTGGTATGTGTTATCACTCCACCAGTACTCCCAAGGCTGAGAAGGAGACCAACAGAGGTAACCACAGACCAAGCTTTTGGTTTGGTATCTAGCCCTACCAAACCAGAGAGGGCTCTCTCTAAGGTAACACTTAATAATATAATCTGATATGTCTTGGTCACCTCAGGCCTAGGTACCTTTGAAAACTCAACATGTTTTCTTGAAGATCCAACCTCCATAGGAGCAGTTTTCAGTTTCTCCAAGAAAGTTTTCCAGGTGACTTTCTTTGCTGAAAGTTGATGCACAACCACAATTTTAATCAAAATATGGTGAAACAAATTGGTGATATGAGCCTTTCCCAAGGTCCGAATCTTTTCAGTCATCTTCACCAAGCTTCTAAACAGAAATTTGGACACATTAAGTGTTTTTGTAGAAGTGAAGTGCATTAGCAACCTGACATGATACCTGTATAATCTGGAAAATCTCCCTTCACATGTAAAATATCTCATAATCATCTTCATCAAAGGAGCATACTTGTCAAGCAAATGTCTGAAAGGAAAAACATGTTTAGGAGCATCTTTGACATTTGGTTTTAAGAACAATTTATAGTCATCAAGGTCTAATTCCATGCCCTTGAACCAAGTTTCACCATGATCTGGGATACATGTGGCTGGAGAAATAATGTCTGTTGAAACACTGAACTCTATACCTGCTATGACAACCTTGTCTATGTTGAAATTGTGGGCAAAAAGGCTTGTCAAAGGAACATGACAGCCAACCTCTTGGATTTTCTCACAAAACTTCATACAACCAACATTTCTAAAACATCTTTTGGAAAATGGAGAAGCATTGATTTCTCTCAGGTTGGATGGCTCAAAACTTTAATGATGTCCTCCCTTGTGAACTTTCTTTTCACTCTCTCTTTCACTCTCCATGAAATTTGTTGAAGGATAGTACCCTATCCAGATGATATTGATGGAAAAGATGGATTTTAGGGTTTGAATAATAAGGACACAATGATTTTGAAAGCAAAGTTGAGTGTAATAATGATGTGGGAGTTTCCTCAAAGGTTTGAGGAAACAAGGTGAAGTATGATGTTAAAACTGTAAGTCTATTTCATGAGATGAATATGGGGAAGCGAGGAGTTTGTCATTTCTTGCAATGAAAACGTAGTGGAAGGCTAGGGTTTGATGAAATTGGTGGTGAATGAGTAGGAAATGATAGGAAATGTTCAGTTAGGACTTCATGGAGGGTAAGTGATAGTGTAAGACAGTAAAGGCTATGATTCATTCACTAAAACAATGGAAAATGAAAACTGCTAAAAACTTTGCTGGAGAAAACCCTGAGAAGAAATCACTTTATCCTCGATGAAATTGCTTGAGAAGATGGTGTAGATGACCACTTACTATTTGTGGAAGTTTATAAGTCTTTGAACAATCTTTGGAAGCTAGAAAAATCAAAAATTTGTCTCGAAACCATGAAGAAGCCTTTCCGTTCAGAAAAACTGCAAATTTCACAGAAGGGTCGCGTGATGGGTCACTTCGAGGGTCGCACCGTGGGTTGCACTGCTCCCAAAATGCAACAAAACCCTCGTTTCTTTCACAATTTTTTCTCTTTTTTTGAATTTGAGTAGCTTAGGAACCTTTACAATTACCTTTGGAACTCCTTTGAACTCATTACATCAATCATGTAACATTTGTGACTTTTAAAACCAAGCTTTTAAATAATTTTGTTACTACTCCTCCCTTTGGTGACTTTATGATTGAAATGGAAAAATGATAACAATGACCCTAGTGACCTAATGATGACCTTGAAAATCATGATGATGGGACTGAGGTGATGGTGATGACTTATTTGAGTGATGACACAACAATTTTGGATGATGATGATGACTAGGACATGAAATATTGCGAGGATTAATAACATACCTAGACCAACTAACCAACGATCAAATTTTTCTTTGAAAATTTATTTGAGAATGTAATAATTTGACTTAAACCTAATAAACTGATTTTGAAAGAGCTAATTTGATCACTGGCGACTACTGTATTCTAACAGTATGCAATGGTATTAGCCTTATTGTTATGCAATGGTATTGACAATGGTATTGGTATTGGTATTGGCAAGGAATAAGGGTATTGGCAATGCATATTTGTATTGGTTTTGGTATGGTATTGGTATGCATATCATTGCTAATGCATACCATTGTCATGAAATGGTATGCAATGGTATTGGTATTGGTATGCAATGGTATGGTATTGGTATTGGTATTGGTATTGTTATTGGTATTGGTATTTGTATTGGTATTGGTATTTGTATTGGTATGGTATTGGTATTGGTATGGTATTGGTATTGGTATTTGTATGGTATTGGTATTGGTATTGGTATTGGTATTGGTATTGGTATTGGTATTGGTATGGTATGATATAGTATGGTATTGATATGGGTATGGTATTGGTATTGGTATGGTATTGGTATGCATATCATTGGCAATGCATACAATTGTTGTGAAATGGTATGCAATTGTATTGGTATTGGTATGCAATGGTATGGTCTTGGTATTATTATTGGTATGCAATGGTATGGTATTGGTATTGGTATTGGTATTGGTATGGTATTGGTATCGTATTGGTATGGTATGGTATGGTGTGGTATGTTATTGGTATGGTATTGGTATTGGTATTGGTATTGGTATGCAATGGTATTGGAAGCATTGGTATGCATTGGTATTGGCAAGGCATAAGGGTATTGGAAATGCATATTGGTATTGGTTTTGGTATGGTATTGGTATGGTATTGGTATTGGTACTGGCATTGGTATGCAATGGTATGAAATTTTATTGGTATTGGTATGGTATGGTATGGTATTGGTATTAGTATTGGTATTGGTATGTGTTAGCACTCTGTAATTTCTCAGGACGAAGAAGAAATTGACAGAGGTAACCACAAAACCACTTTGATTCAAGGAAATATCCATCCAAGAGTCAGAGAGGGATCTCTTTGTATGATTTAACTTTTTTTGGAGGAGATATTAGGCTATTTATGAGGATAGAAGGTTTGTTTTTTGAGTTTTTTGGTTGAGACAACAAAAGAGGGCCATTAAAAAAAATGGAGTCAAAAGGATAGATGAGGATGAGTGTTCTAGATAGTCGAGGATATCTACTATACTCCTGAACCATTAAAAAAGAAAAATGGCCACTCCAAGAAATCAAAAAACTGATTTTCCCACAATTGGTCTAGAAATGCAGTGCCTGGGTGAAAACAGGGGCAGAAAGCAATTTTTCGCCACATTTTTTACTTTTTGCTACAAAATCGATACTGACCTGGCCCACCAGTGATATATTTGAGATGTAAAATTCATAATATATTCATTCATGCTAAGGAAAGTGAATTTGGATCCTCCAGGAAAAAGCATAGTGTGGGCTCGTTGCACTTTTGTAGATGACATTGTTTCCCAAACTTGCAAAAATTTCTCTGAAAACTAGAGGTCAAAGACGAGATCATATATATTTACCCATAATATCTTTTAAGAAAATTAGATAGTTTTTTTTTATTTGGTATGTTTTTAACAAAAACCTCCTCCATTTTTCAAAAATACTTTCCCATTTTGTCACAATATTCTCTGCAAAAAGATGTCTAAAACAGGACTTTGCACGATCAAAATAATAAGTTGTGAATATGTGAATGTATCTCTCACCCTGTAACACCTGTGTAAAAAGTGAGATAGGTTATTTTAATTTGTACTATTATGAACAAAAAAATCCTCCATGTTCTCAATATTCATCTCTTATGGGCCACAATATGCTCTGAAAATAGGTGACTACAAAGGCCATTTTTGGAAAATGTGCCTTCAAAGATTTTTGGAAAATGAAGTGGAATGATGGGTTATGGGTTTACTAAATTATTGAGAAAATTTAATGGGGTAGGGGATAATTTTATAGAAACTTGGGTGGTGTAACCACTTGAAATGAGTGAGGGAAAGTCGAGAAAAAAGCTAAAACACAATCCTAACCCAGAATTTGGAAAAAATGTAGTGTTGGCTAGGGTTCATGGGGAAAATGATGGGAAAGAGGGAAGTGAGTGTAGGAATTTTTTTTTTGGGNGGGGTGTATGAAGTATTAATTAGGGTGTTGAAATAGGAAAACTAGGTTTTTCTCACTGAAATGATGCAAACACTAATATAACCCAAAAATGTAGCATAGAACCCTAGGAGAGGAATTTCATCATTTCAAGAAGGAAAATGGTCATGAGAAAGGTGATGAATATTTGAATTACTTGTTGAGAGTGCTTGAAACCTGCTGGATGAAGAATGATGACTCTTTTGTATGTTTCTTTGACCTTGGATGAGTGGAGGGAGTAGTAATGACCTAGACACTTAGGACATGACTCAAGACTCATTTGACAATCAACAAGACATGTCAAATTTTATTTGAAAAATATAACAATTTGACCTAATGACCCTATCAAAAACTTTGTAAGATCATATTTGATCACTAGTGACTGGAAGGACTAGCAGACACTAACAGGGACAAAGCCATCCCAGGAAAACATGCAAATCTGGGAGCTTTCATGTGAGGAACAATAGATAGAAACTGAATAATCAGACTTCCTATAATTTATAGGACCCTAATAGTATGCATATCATTGCCATGCAATGGTATTGGTATTGGTATGCAATGGTATGGTATTGGTATTGGTATTGGTATGGTATTGGTGTTTGATCCCAAGCTAATTTTGACTTGTGGCCCTATTTTCCCTAACTTATTAGATGATAATGGATTTGATTGGTGTGATAAAAATTATTGTCATTGTTGTGTAACAGGATCGAGAGGAGACAATGGAAAGAGGACGTGGACGACGTAGACCTACTAAATCACAGAGAGGAAAGTGGGTGGAAGAGGATATGACAACAAAATCTGCATATACAATAAAGGTAAGAATAAAAAACAACCTCAACCAAAGGAGGAAGGTCTTTATGAATTCACAAATGCTACAACATAGAAGAGATAAAGTCTTTTTTTTTTTTCATATGGCCTTTGAGCTCAAACTTATTGGTGTAAAATGCTCAAGAATGGTGATTAAATGTGATTCTACGATCAAGGGAAAAGTTTGAAAATTAGGATGGCCATGTGGGATAGGGATGTTGGATACTTTTCTTGTTGAAATTTTGGCTCGATGTAAATACCTAGGGTTGTAAAAAAAATAAAATTCAACTCCAAAACAGGATATCAATATGTCAAAAATGTGACTAAGGTGAGGTTTTTTGTTGCATAGAAAATTCGTTGAAATAATATAATTGGTGTACTAAACATTATTGACTATGTTGTGTATTACATAGTCAATATGGCCAAACAAGGCCATGGAAACAGATCATGTCATATCAAATGAGGACACAATGGATGACATAGGACATCAGGTACTCTGATTTTGACTTAACTTAGGAAAAAATAATCTAATGACATTTTGTGAAATGTCCATGTTTTTTCACGAAATTATTAAATTTTATAGTGTATTATCCAATCTTGTCAGAAATTAATGCATGTTGTTGATTATTTTAGATGGATATTGAAGAAAATGTAGAGCTTGAGAATTCAACTAGCATAAGAAAAAGATATGTACGTGGACGTGGACCTAAAACTATTAAATCACGTAGAGGATATTGGGTGGAAGAGGATATGACAAAGGATTTTGCAGACACAAAAAATGATTGCATTGAACAAGAGGTTGGTCTGGAATATAGTACATGGGATGAATACTTTGAGAAAATTGTTGTTTGTGGATGTTTTGTATGCCATGGAAAGAAACAATTCAAACGAGAGATTGTACAAAGAGATTACATAGATGATGAGCTTCCAGTGGGTAGTATGCCTCCTACAATCAATTCAAATCCAATTGGAAATGTGGTAAGGAATTTTCCAATTTGATATAAATAATATGTAAACTTCTTTTAAACATTGTTTTATATTATTTAAATAATAATTTTTTTTCTTAATGAATACTTGCAGGATAAAGTTCTTGGTTTAAATTTTCATGGATCACCGACTTCTAGCCTAGAGGGAGATGATCATTTATCAGATGATACATCTAAGAAAAATATGTGCACATATACCATCTCTAAAGATGCGGATTTGATGAAAACAAGTAACAAAACAAGAACCTCTTTAAAGATGCATAATTTGCTTAAAGACAAGGGGAAGGTATTGGAAGTTCCATGTCAAATTTCAAGATAGTTCTGACAACAATTCTATAGAAGGGAATGACAAATGATGACAATGAGACATGCATGATGAACATTGATGTGAATGTGGATGATCTCAAATATTATGTGGGGGAATCATACATCCTTGAGTCTTGAAACCCTCCCATACCGTCAAGGCATGTGTCTAGTCTAACCATGTCAAATTGCGACGCATATAGGTACATATTGAAGAAATTTCAATGTTGGCCCCATTCAATTCTCACTATGCGGGGGCGGTGCATGACATTTTTTGTGGGTGAATTAGAAGTTCGATGAAATTTCAAGAGAGTTCCAACAAAGATTCTATAGATGGAAATGAAAAATGATGACAATGAGACGTTCATTATGAAAGTTGATGAAAACATGGATGATCTCAAAGATTATGTGGGGACATCATACATCCTTGAGTCTTGAAACCCTCCCATACCATCAACGCATGTGTTGTTAATGTTTATTCCATTATTATAGTTCTTTGCATTTCAATAGATAAGAGCATAATAAGAACAAGATCACTGAGAAATACACATTTACAAGAGACACAACATTTATCCTGGGAAACCCTCTAGGGGAAGAAAACCCAGCAAAAACTTCCTTATCATAAATAGCTTATACAATGTTCAAGAGATAACTCAAACCAATACAGAAAGTCCTCCCCAAGAGATGCACCACTCTTCTTCTCCTCTCTCTGGTAATTGCAGCTTGCCTCATAAGAGAAATGATCAAGTGAGTTGTGTGTTTGAAGTGAGGCGCTAGCCTCTTATTTATACAAGACTGGCACGTGTGAAAGGTCACAACTGGCAGGGCCGACCTCTCACTCTAGGTGGGTAAACCCACCTTTAATTAGTTCTGGGTCTTCCATGATAAATGTTGGGGCCGACTTCTTATTCTTCCCTTTGTAATTTTCCGATGACCAATTCGCAAAAGGGGATTTGGTCCTTATACAATTACCGACATGATTAATCCACAATGGGGATTAATCCAATAATAATAATAATGACATGATTAATCCACAATGGGGATTTAATCCAATAATAATAAGAATGCTCTTCGCAGTTACATTATTTCAACACTCCCCCTTAACAAGAAGGGTATTCTTCATCATCATTAGGCGAGAGAGGTCTGCATCATCAGTGGCATCTGGAGGACAGTATCATCTATATCATCTTGAAACATTGGCTAGCACATTTACGAGTCATCAGAAGTTTTCTTCATCGACAACATCATCATTATCGAAAGAATGCTATCATCATCTGCATCAAATATGTATCAGTAAAAATGATACCTCATCACAGTACTACACTAGCTCAATGTCACAACGGTTAAGCTGGTAGCTCAGTGTCAGTCACATCTTGCTTTACATCTAACAACTAGGTCAAAAGCAAGGAATATCACCATCTTGGTTTACGTCTAACAACTAGGTCAGAAGCGAGGAATCAAAACGTCATGCTTTACATCTAACAACTAGGTCAGAAGCATGAATCATCTTGCTTTACGTCTAACAATGAGGTTAGAAGCAAGGAACACATCAAAATCTCGCTTTACATCTAACAACGAGATCAGAAGTGAGGAATCATCTTGCTTTATGTCTAACAACTAGGTCAGAAGCAAGGAATCAATGATGTCATGCTTTACGTCTAACAACTAGGTCAGAAGCATGACTCATCTTGCTTTACGTCTAACAACTAGGTCAAAAGCAAGGAATCAACGATGTCATGCTTTACGTCTAACAACTAGGTCAGAAGCATGACTCATCTTGCTTTACGTCTAACAATGAGGTCAGAAGCAAGGATCACATGGCGTCATGCTTTACATCTAACAACGAGGTCAGAATCATGACTCATCTTGCTTTACGTCTAACAACGAGGTCAGAATCAAGGATCACACGGCATCATGCTTTACGTCTAACAGTGAGGTCAGAAGCCTGACTCATCTTGCATTACGTCTAATAGCGAGGTCAGAAGCAAGGAATACATATACTCCCCCTTTCAGGGAGGGTCCTTTCGGACTATACCAAACTTATCTCGAAAGTGTTCAAAATTTACACGAGATAGAGGCTTAGTCAACACATCAGCAACCTGTTCATCCATGCTAATGTACTGGAGCTTCAAGGCTCCTCTCTGTACCATGTCGCGAATGAAATGATAGCGACTCTCTATGCACTTCGACCTATCGTGGAACATAGGATTCTCTGTCATTTTAATGCAGCTTTGATTGTCACATAGAATCGTGGTTTCTCTCATCTCCAAATCAAACAGGCCTGTCAGCAACTTTCGAAGTGATGCAAGCGAGAGTCAACCCTCACGGTTCCTCCCTGCTCCCACCAGGACCTTCTTCATACACGGGCCCGAAGAGTCAAAGTACTCTTCCACTTCTCTCGGGAGTTCACTACCCACAGCTACCTCCTCGGCGTTCTTCGGGGATTTCTCTATCGAGAAATCGACCGATATGAGATCGTGATTCCCTCGACCTCCAAATCTCCGAACCCCGAATCCCGATCCAACGTCACGTGTATTCCACTAACACATGTGGTCCCACTCGGCCACATCACTGCCTTTTCTCGTGCGATCGGGGATCGCGGAATCGCAATCTCTCCGTTCCCAATTCCTTTTCTATGAGAATCGCCGAATGCCGAATCCCGACCTCCCGGGATCTCGCGACACCTGTCCCTACTCTGATCGACGGCTCCCGTATATCGGGGATTCCCCTATCGGGAAATCACTGTCGGTAATGTCAACACTTTGCAATTTAAAACCCCGAGTGCCGAGGTACCGATTGCCCGCTTCAGTGCCACCTGTCCTTCACTATACCTCGTGGTCCCCCTCGCCACGTCACTTCGGGACTTCGCGGATCGCGAATCCACGATACAAGTTTTCTTTTGGGTTGAAAGCCCCGAACTCCGATGTCCCGATCTCCGGGATCTGATGCCACACGTCCCTCTGATGATCGACGGTTCCCGTTAATTCGGGAAATCGCTATCCGCGATTGCACGAGGCATAAAACTCTCACCTCGCCATCCTCCGAACGTCGAACCCCGATTCCATGGATTCGTGCCACCTGTCCTTGCTGAAATCGACGACCCCTATTAACTCGGGGAATCGCAAATCGCGATTTCGACAGGCAAGAACTCTTACCTTGCTAAACACCGAATCCCGATATGCCGATATCCGATGGTCGGTTCCCTTCTGCGCCTTTAGGCTAACACCTGCGCAACTTCGCCACGATCTGACGGTCAGCGGGATTTCGCGATCCTCCGACGCGAATCCTGTCCGTTGATTTTCCTCTTTGAGGATTTCCTCCACCCCGAAGCYCTCTTCTGTGCGAGTTTCCTCCTGGGATTGTCCCACGCTATCTGCAAGGAACTATTCCTCCAGAGCTTTAACAACTCTGACTCTTTCAGAGATCTTCCACATGCGCTCCCTGTGCTCGGCCTCCAACAACTCTCCAAGCGTGGAAGTCATCCGGACTCTATACGCTTCCTGCAACAGAAGTTCTTGCGTGCAAAGCGCTATCCGTCTTAAGCTCCTCCTGTAGCTTCGACCTCTACAGAAACTCGACTCTTCCTCTCTTTCTCCCGCAGATGGAGAATATAAGGCTTCCTGTCAATCTTCCAACTCAAGCAACCTATTGCTGAGTACTCTGGGTATTCAGTAACCCAGTAAAAGCTCCCTCAGCGGATGCTTCCTTCAAATGATAGAACTCAAAGAGTTCCTTCCTCCTGTGCAGTCTTCACATTTACTCAACGCCCTCCTGGCGGAGTCTCTTCTCCTCTTTCACAGAACACTCAATAGTTCTTTCTCCCTGTGCACTACTGTACATGCACTCAATGCCCACTTGGCAGAGATTCTCACAGAATCCACAGTGATTCTGTTAGCAACTGTGTCTCAGCTACACAGCCTTGCCTCTTGAGGTGTTCAGGAACCTCAAAGGTATTCTTCCCGAGCTGTTGACTTCAGTCTGTGCCTCAGCACATCTCTGTCTGACTCCTCACGAGTTCAGAAGTGCATCCACCGTGCACTGGGATTCAGAGTCTCACACTCTGTCACGCCCTTATGGCATGAACCCTCAAAGACCTCTCGAACCTGAAATGAAAACCAACTCCCTGCAAATACATGATAACAATACACAATTGCAGCATATAATGAATACACACATACAGACATGCATATAATTACAGAAAATGCAGGAAAAACTGCTCTGTATTAATAATGGCAAATGCCTGTATATTTTACAATGGTGTTTTCGAGCTCTCCTTGGCTCCTCAACTTAACCATTCCCCCTTACAAAATGAGATATCCCTATCTCTTTTACCTGAGGTGCTCTCTGTGCTTCCCTCCAGGTACACCTACCCTATTCAATTACAATGAATGGGGCTGTCTAGTCCAGAATCGGACCTAGATCTCAGCCAATCTACAATAAAGGCCGATCCTATCTAATGCCTGCGCAAAGGCATGGCATTCATGGCTCACCAGCCTAAGACATTTAATTACATTCAATACAAATTCAAAATGAGGCTGCGCCTCCCTTTCAGCCCTGCATGAGTGCGCGCTGACGTGGCTGACTAGCTGGCAGGGAGAGATGCTCCTGCATCATACTCCACAGCTGCAAAAATCATGAGCTCCTGCTCATGAGCTTCCTCTCTGAACTTTTGGAATCCACCTGGGTCCCAAACAAGTCTTTGGAGCTTTTCACTTGCTCCTTTCTGCTGCTGCTGCTTCCGCTGCGCTGCTGCTGCTGCTTTTCTTCTACTCAGCTTCTCCTCGCTGGTAGTCTACGCTAATTTCAACATCAGCTCTATGATCTCCTTGATCACTTCATCCAGCTGCTCCAGTGGATGGTTTTTCTGTTGCAGTCTCCACAGCTGCAATTTTTTTTTGTCATGGGACTGATCATCATGATCTCCCATGCCTTCATCTGTTTCCAACTTTACCCGTTGGATGTGCATGCCCTGCACTTTTACCCTTTCCTCCAGGGCTTCCATCTGTTCCCACAGATCAACCAAACATATGATGTCTGTGTTTTCTTCTTCTGCTTCTGCAACCTCCCATGTTGCATTGTTTTCAACTTCAGTGTTGAAGATGTCAAGCCATTCCTTAGAATGCTCATCTTCTTCTTTTTCTTTTTCTGCTGTTAGCCTCAATGCTACAGCTCTTTCAGCTTGCTGGCTGAAATCATTGATCTGTTCCTCAGAACACTCATTCTTCTCTTCATCCACTTGGGCAGTATCAGATACCTGCTCCAATTCTTCTTCTTTGTCAGTCATCTCCAACCGTGACTGCTTTGCTGTTTCTGCATGTACAACAGAATTTTCTGCCTCCTCCTGGGCAAATGACAGGAATATTTCAATTCCCCCAATCATCAGTATATCATCCTGATGTTCCTCCTCTCCTGTCAGCTTCACTTGCTGATCTAAATTCTTCTCCGAATTTATGAGACTATCATGCAGTCCCATTTGCTCTGTCAGCTCCTCTAGCTGATCCGACTTCATCTGTCCATCCCTGCCCACTTGGCAATATCGGATGTTGTCACTGTTGCTCCCCTGGCAGATCATGAGATCAAACGATCCCATCTTTATCAACAACCTTTGTTGAATTGAACTCTCCATCGAGTCCAAGAGACTCTCAGACAATCTCAATTTTTCATCTCTGCCCACCTGGCAGTTTAACACGCTTCCGCTGCCCTCTTGGCAGTCTTTGAGATCTTCACCTGATCTCCTTTCATCACCCAGCTGGCAATGCAAAGTTTCCTGGCTGTCCTCACGACAGTCTTTGAGATCCTCAGCCGATCTCATTTCTGTTTCCTTGCCCACCTGGAAATACGGAAACATTCCACTACCCTCTTGGCAGTCTATGAGATCCCTCCGCGGTCTCTCACCATTGTCCA
>ML779936.1:178866-190580 GCA_009831015.1 Picea engelmannii | reverse complement strand
CTCTTCTGTGCGAGTTTCCTCCTGGGATTGTCCCACGCTATCTGCAAGGAACTATTCCTCCAGAGCTTTAACAACTCTGACTCTTTCAGAGATCTTCCACATGCGCTCCCTGTGCTCGGCCTCCAACAACTCTCCAAGCGTGGAAGTCATCCGGACTCTATACGCTTCCTGCAACAGAAGTTCTTGCGTGCAAAGCGCTATCCGTCTTAAGCTCCTCCTGTAGCTTCGACCTCTACAGAAACTCGACTCTTCCTCTCTTTCTCCCGCAGATGGAGAATATAAGGCTTCCTGTCAATCTTCCAACTCAAGCAACCTATTGCTGAGTACTCTGGGTATTCAGTAACCCAGTAAAAGCTCCCTCAGCGGATGCTTCCTTCAAATGATAGAACTCAAAGAGTTCCTTCCTCCTGTGCAGTCTTCACATTTACTCAACGCCCTCCTGGCGGAGTCTCTTCTCCTCTTTCACAGAACACTCAATAGTTCTTTCTCCCTGTGCACTACTGTACATGCACTCAATGCCCACTTGGCAGAGATTCTCACAGAATCCACAGTGATTCTGTTAGCAACTGTGTCTCAGCTACACAGCCTTGCCTCTTGAGGTGTTCAGGAACCTCAAAGGTATTCTTCCCGAGCTGTTGACTTCAGTCTGTGCCTCAGCACATCTCTGTCTGACTCCTCACGAGTTCAGAAGTGCATCCACCGTGCACTGGGATTCAGAGTCTCACACTCTGTCACGCCCTTATGGCATGAACCCTCAAAGACCTCTCGAACCTGAAATGAAAACCAACTCCCTGCAAATACATGATAACAATACACAATTGCAGCATATAATGAATACACACATACAGACATGCATATAATTACAGAAAATGCAGGAAAAACTGCTCTGTATTAATAATGGCAAATGCCTGTATATTTTACAATGGTGTTTTCGAGCTCTCCTTGGCTCCTCAACTTAACCATTCCCCCTTACAAAATGAGATATCCCTATCTCTTTTACCTGAGGTGCTCTCTGCGCTTCCCTCTAGGTACACCTACCCTATTCAATTACAATGAATGGGGCTGTCTAGTCCAGAATCGGACCTAGATCTCAGCCAATCTACAATAAAGGCCGATCCTATCTAATGCCTGCGCAAAGGAATGGCATTCATGGCTCACCAGCCTAAGACATTTAATTACATTCAATACAAATTCAAAATGAGGCTGCGCCTCCCTTTCATCCCTGCATGAGTGCGCGCTGACGTGGCTGACTGGCTGGCATGGAGAGATGCTCCTGCATCACGAAGCCATATAGCTTCACAGCTAACAGAACATGCAGCAATGTACTCTGCTTCCGCGGTGCTGAGAGAAATACTGGATTGCTTCCTACTCTGCCACGAGATCATAGTTGATCCCAAACTAAAACAACATCTAGAAGTGCTTTTTCTGTCAGCAACGCTTCCTACCCAATCTGCATCAGTATATCCACTCAATGAGAAGTCATGATTTCCATCACATCTGAGACCACAATCCACTGTACCTTTAAGGTACCTCATCACATGTTTTGTAGCCACTAGGTGAACACGTCTGGGCTCTACCAGAAACTGACTCAAGGTGTTCACTGCAAAATAGATGTCTAGTCTGTGTTCGTCAGGTACATCAACAATCCAATAATTTGTCTGTACAGAGTGGCATCTATCAAATCTGATGAAGTATCGACCAGCAGGTTTAGCTTCGCTTCCATGGGAGTATTCATGGACTTTCATTCTAGCATGTCGAATCTATTTAATATTTTGACCGTGTACTTCCCTTGGTTAAGGAAGATTCTCTCTGGACTCTGCCATACCTCAAGGCCTAAGAAGTAATGCATTAGACCAAGGTATTTCATTTCAAATTCTGCGGCAAGTCTCTGTTTACATTCAACGATTATCTTTTCTTCTCCAGTTAAGAATAAGTCATCCACATATAGTAATAGTATTACTGGTTCATTATCCATGATCTTGAAGTAGATATTTGAGTCTTCTTTACTTTTGGTAAAGCCTAAGCTCGTCAAGAAAATGTCTATACGGCCATACCAAGCTCTGGGAGATTGCTTCAATCCGTATAAGGCTTTCTTCAATCGATAGACATGAGACTTCATGTATTCAACCTCAAATCCTTGGGGTTTCTCTATACACACTTCCTCTTCGATAACACCATTCGGGAAAGCTATCTTCACGTCCATCTGGTGCAACTTCCATTTCATCTTGGCAGTAAGAACTATAATGGTTCTGATCGAAGTGTATCTAGCCACAGGAGCAAATGTCTCTTCATAGTCAATACCTTCCTTCTGGGAAAAGCCACGACCGACAAATATTGCTTTATATTTCTCAATACTTCCATCAGTAGCATGTTTTTTTTTGAAGATCCATTTTGATGATACTACATCCTTACTTTTTGGTATAGGAACTATTTTCCATACATCATTCTTTATTATGGATTGGTATTCCTCTGTCATGGCATCTACCCATTCCTTCTTCTGGATGGCCTCTTCAAAGAATGTAGGTTCTTCATCAAGTAGATTGCACATCAAAGCCGTGTAACTGGAGAATGGCTTTGGTCTTCTCACCTGTCTCGTGGTTCCTTCTGGAACACCATACTTCTCTCCATCTTGAATAAGCTCTCTTGCCCAAGCAGGCTTTCTTTTATGGGAGAAGGTCATTTGAGGAGGTTCTTGAACTTCTGTTATGTCATGATCTTCTGGAGTCTCCTCATCAAGGGAATCTATGACTTCCCTTACATGTTCTGCAGCTTTGGGAACTTCTCTCACAGATTCTGTCATCCTGGGATTTATAGGTTCCTCTTCACATACTTCTTCAAGCTGACATCTTCTCGATTTCTTAAGTGTTGCTTCTTCATCAAAGGTCATGTCCCTGCTGATCGAAATATGGCGGTGACCAGGTATGTAGATTCTGAGGGCCTTGGATACCTCACAGTGTCCCACAAATATTCCCTTCTTTTCGGAGGGTTCCGACTTGTTTGTTTTCTCTTTCGATATATGGATAAACACTGGACAACCAAATATTTTGAGATGGCTTACCTTTGGCTTCTTTCTTGTGAACATTTCTTCTGGGGACTTGAACCCAAATGCACTATGGGATAATCTGTTCTGCACATAAACAACTTCCATTGCTGCTTCTGCCCATAAGCACATAGGAAGATCTTGATCGTGAATCATGGTCTTCACAACTTCCATAATTGTTTTGTTCTTCCTTTCAGCTACACCATTTTGTTGAGGATGATAGGGAGTAGTGAGTTTCCTCTTTATCTCGACATCTTTGCAGAATTTTATGAACTCATTTGAGGTATATTCTCCTCCATTATCTGACCTGAGTATCTTAATCTTTCTTTCGGAAATATTCTCTATCAAGGCTTTGAATTCCTTGAATTTACTGAATACTTCATCTTTAGATTTTAAGAAATATATCCAGGTCTTATGAGAATAATCATCAATAAATGATACTTAGTATACATACCCGCTAATGGAGGATGATGGCATTGGGCCACACACGTCTGAATGGATGAGTTCCAATGCTCCTTCTACTTTGTTGTCCCTCTTTGGAAAGGGGTTCTTGATGTTCTTCCCTTGTGCACATCCATTTCATATGCCTTCCTGATCAACCTTGAGTTCTAGTAAACCTCTGACATCTTTGCATATGTATGGTAGTACCTTGTAGTTGATGTGGGCCAATCTTCTATGCCAAAGTTCGCATGAGTTTTCGATGGCATGGGTCATAACAGTTTTTGGGTGACCTTTCAGCTTATATAAACCATTTTCTTCACTTCCGATGACGATTGCTTCATTTAAGGTTTCTCCCTTAGCCCACATAAGAACTTCTCCATCTATGAAGGCAACTCTATAGCCTTTCTTGTCTAAAGTTGATATGGAGAGTAAGTTCTTCTTTAGGCCTGGTACATAGAGTACATCCTTCATTTTTATTGAGTTTTCTGAATCTAGCTTGTAGTTTGATTCTCCTATTCCCTTGATGGGATACTGATAATCATCTCCAAGAGTTACCTTCTGAGAAAACTTCTTTTCTGAAATACAAGAGAGAGTATTTTTCTTACCCGTCATATGCTTTGATGCACCGCTATCAATGAGCCATGTGTCCTCTCCAGGTGTTACAGATCCTGAGAGAGCTGAGATCAAGACATGGTCCTTAATCATCTTCATCTTCGACAATGTGAGCATGTTTCCTTTTGTGCTTCCTCTTGTACTCTTCTCTTCTGACTGGACAATTATTTTCCTTGTGTCCCATCTTATCAAAATGATAGCATTGTATATATGAGAGATCTCGTCCCATGTGTTGTCCTTTCTTCTGATAATTTCTTGAATGAGGTTCTTGATTGTTGAATTTGTTTGATGGTTGTGGTTCTCTCTAAGATTCCCTTTTGAAGTAGGGTTTCTTCCTTCCTCCTTTTGTATGAATAGCTAGGGCTTGATCATTGTCCCTTGCTAGTAGTGCTTCATGGTTGGCTGCCCTTGTCTCTTCTTGGGTGCATTCTTCCCATGGGATTTCAAACTGTAGTTTTTCCTTTCTACCACATACTGACTAGATGAAAGCATCCCAAGGTCTTGTGAGACCATTTAGGGTGGTCATTACAAATTCGTCTTCGTCGATGGTGTCTCCAATCGCTTTCAACTGTTCTTTTATTTCGGTGATTCGGGAGAAATATTCTTGAATCATTTCTCCTTTCTGCGTCTTGGTATTCTTCAACCGAGTTCTTAGATTCATCTTTCGATTGATGTTCTTTCCTTCATATAGTTTGCTTAGAGAATCAAACATCTCCTTCGAGGTTTTCTTTGATGATACATATGGGATCAAGTGGTCTTTGATTGAATCTGCAATGATTCTTTGAGCCCTGATTGAGTCCTTCTGATGCTTCGCTTTCTCTGCGGCATCTTCAGGTTCCTCCACTTCTTCTTTGATAAATCTTGATAGGTCATTCTCTGCAAGGATCATATCGATCCTATACTTCCAGGCATGGAAGTTGTCTATGCCTTCTAGTTTCTCAACAAGCTTTGTGCTTGCAGACATCTTGTACTTTCGGCAACAAAAATAACAAAAAATTGAAAATGCTTGAAATCAATTTTTGACCTTACCATGAGGTGTGCTTGGCTGAGGCGAATAGCCTGGTGTCCTCAGATATGAGAAAATCCAAATTTTACCCCGTCAAATTTGATCTGTGGATTTCTGGACTGGTGCTTCCGGTACTTCTGGTACTGGTTTTTTGGTACTTCTGGTACTTTTGTGAAACTAGGGTTTCAATTTTCGGGAGATACAGCCACTGAAAAGGTGCGCTCTAGGTGCCAAATTGATCCTTGGGGGAGGGTGCAGCTTTCTAGGAGGTTAGGGATCTGAAAATAAATACTTTTTCAAAACCCTATTTGTAGGTGTTGCAACAGTGATGTTTTTCCTCTTGCAAATAGTGTTTCCTTCAGGTTGGCTTTGATACCATGTTAATGTTTATGCCATTATTATAGTTCTTTGCATTTAAATAGATAAGAGCATAATAAGAATAATATCACTGAGAAATACACATTCACAAGAGACACAACATTTATCCTGGGAAACCCTCTAGGGGAAGAAAACCCAAAAAAAACTTCCTTATCGTAAATAACTTATACAATGTTCAAGAGATAACTCAAACCAATACAGAAAGTCCTCCCCAAGAGATGAACCACTCTTCTTCTCCTCTCTTTGGTAATTGCAGCTTGCCTCATAAGAGAAATGAGCAAGTGATCTGTGTGTTTGAAGTGAGGCGCTAGCCTCTTATTTATACAAGACTGACACGTGTGAAAGGTCACAACTGGAAGGGCCGACCTCTCACTCTGGGTGGATAAACCCACCTTTAATTAATTCTGGGTCTTCCATGATAACTGTTGGGGCCGACTTCTTATTCTGCCCTTTGTAATTGTCCGATGACCAATCCGCAAAAGGGGATTTGGTCCTTATACAATTACCGACATGATTAATCCACAATGGGGATTAATCCAATAATAATAATAATGACATGATTATTCCACAATGGGGATTTAATCCAATAATAATAAGAATGCTCTTCGCAATTACATTATTTCAACATGTGTCTAGTCTAACCATGTGAAATTTCGATGCATACAGGCACAAACCGAAGAAATTTCAACGTTGGTCCCATTCACTACTCATTGTGAGGGGTCGGTGGAAGACAATATTTGTGATGGGTGTATTGGAAGTTCCATGGAATTTCAAGAGATCAGTTCCAAAAATATTCTACATATGGAAATGACGGATGATGAAATTGAGACATGGACAATCTCAATGATTATGTGTAGGGTCGATGGATGTCATTAATCCCTTGACCATGTATAATCCCTAATCAATTAATCATTAAACTACTTAACCCCTAAGTCCTAAATCCATTAGCCAATGATCCCTTAACCCTTAATCCCTTAAACGATAATCCCTAATCTCTTAACCCTTAATCCTTTAAAAGGTAACCCCTAATCCCTTAATCCTTAATCCCTAGACCTCAAATCCCTAAATAACCTAATCCCCAAAGCCCCTATCCACTTAACCCTAAAAATCTCAACAAAATTACTATTTAGGCACATTGGGAGTTAAATTGGAAGCCAAAATAGAAGCTAAAAAGGAAGCTAATCTGGAAGCTAAAATGAGAGCTAAACTAGAAGCTAAAATGGAAGATAAATTGGGAGCTAAAATGGGAGCTAAACTGGAAGCTAATCAGGGAGCTAAACTGGGAGCTAAATAGGGAGTTAAATTAGGCGCTAAACTAGGTGCTAATAGCACCTATTTTAGTGCCCAGTTTTGTTGCTCGGCGCAAATAGCTCCATAAATAGCGCCGAATTTAGCAAAAAAATGGATTAAAATACATTAAAACAACCAATGGAATAAAAAAAAGTATCTAAAATGGGAGCTAATAACAAGGATTTGTTGTAGTGAAACCAGACAATGTTGTGTTGTTGTACTAATGATTGTTTTTTGAGGTAGCCAACTTCAGTGAGAGGCTAGGAATGTATTTGTGGTAGGAGAAATTACATTTAGACATTCAGATATTGAAACATTCAATGGCCACAACTTCAATTTGTGGAGGTACAAGATGGAATATCTTCTTATTGAAAGAGAGTAGAAGGAAGTTGTCATGAAAGACATGAAACCTGTCATCATAAAGCAAAGGGATTGAGACAAGATGAATGATAAAACCATTTCCTTGATCAATCTTAATCTATCCAATTCCATGTTCATGAATGTGTCAGGGGAAACTACAACAAATAATCTTTGAGAGGTTGTATGAGGTTAAATCCCTCATGAATCGATATTCCTACATAAGAATTTTTACACGTCAATGATGAAGGATGGTGATAGGGTTATAAATAACCTTAATGGATTCAATGCCTTGCTTAATTATCTTAAGGTCATCAGTGACGAAGTAAAGAAGCAATACATAACCTTGCACTATATTCTTTCAAATTCTTGGGAGAATCTAATAGTTTCCATCAATGGAGATACAAAGGTAGAAAATCTCAAGTTGGACAAGGTTGTTGATCAGTTGCTATGGGAAAAGGCAAGCAAAAGAACTTTTGAAATAAACATTGGTTCAGAAGCTTTGGTGATTAGGGATCACTCTAAGAAGTGAAATGGTGAAAGATCTAGTGGGAGAAATTCTAAACCTAGAGGAAGATATGTCAATAAAGGTAGGAGGTGACAATAGTTGACTTGCTAGAGGTGCGATCGAAGAGGGCACAAGAAGAGTGAATGTAAGGTTGATCATTCAAAGGAGAAAGAAGCAGATAAAGAGGATTCGGTTGTTGGGATTTCTATTTGGGAGGGAAGCATGTATCTCTCCTCTCTCCTCGGCATGTTGATTAACCAATTCCCATGATGAGGCATGGTTGAATGATTTGGGATACTCCTTCCATATAACTCCTCATAGGGAGTGGTTCATGGATTATGAAGAATCACATGGAGGCAACATATTTCTTGGATAAGTTTTTACTTGTGAAATTGTTAGATATAGCAACAGTGTAAAAGTATAATACAAAGTTGGATTTGTGAAGTTCATTCCCAATGTACGACATGTACTAAAATTGGTATAGAACTTACTTTCAATGAGCCAAATGGCTAATGTAGGTGTTGATATAATCTTCTCTAAAGGAGGTTGCAGATTGATTTGCAGGGATATGTATCGAGATTGGTAGAAATTACTTTCAGTGATCCAAATGGTTGATGTATGTGTTAATCCAATCTTCTCTAAAGGAGGTTGTAAATTGGTTTAAGGGGATGTGGTTTTGGCCAAGGGTGTTCAACATGGAACTTTGTACAATTTGCGTCAACGAAAAATGACAAGTCAGTGACAGGGTTGAAGACATCGAACATCATGTTGTGGCATTTCTAAATGGGACATCTTGGTGAAAATAGCCTACGATATTTTTGCGCTAGGAATCTATGTCCATGGAATTTATGATATGAAGGATATTTTTTATTTTTGTGAGGCATGTGTGCTTGGAATGCAGAAGAGGGTTCAACTTTCCTTGATTAACAACAAAGCTCAAAAAGTGCTTGAGTTGGTACACTCTGTTTTTTTTGGGCCTATGGATGAGTTCTCTATTGGAGGATCTCACTATTTTATCACTTTCATTGATGACTTCTCACGAAAGTCATAGTTTTGCTTCATGAGGAAGAAAAGTGATGCGGTTAAAATTTTTAGGACCTTTCTTTCCTTTGTTGAAAGGAAAAATGGGAAGAAAGTGAAGGATTTGAGAATCAACAATGGTGAGTATTGTTCTAATGAGTTGGAGTTTTTTTTTTTCAAATCCAACAATCTTTCAAGGAAGAAGGCCATACTCCTGAAAAAAATGGTGTTGTTCAAATGTTGAATCAAACCTTGATCGAGAAATCACAGAGCATGAAAGTGGAGGCTAGTTTGAGCAAAGGATTTCGGGTTGAAGCAATTGTTAAACCAAACTATTTGACTAATAGAAAACCTAGTTCATTTTTGTAGATGTTAACCTTGTACAATATTTACTGCAAACAGATTTTCAATAAAAGAACAAAAAAGATACAATGCGAAATACACACATTACACGAAGATTTTTCCCCTGTAAACCCAAACCGAGAAAACCAACATATTCTATATTCATTCATTGTGATACATTGTTTACAATACAATATACATATAGGAGATAACAACATCCAAAACCCTAACCCAATGACCTAGATTAGTCAACAAACCTAATTCCTTAACTAGAAATAGAAAACCATAAGCAAAAACCATGTGTTGAAAAACCACCCAACAATGGACACGAAAATTGAGGCAACATGAAAAATGAGGCAAAAAATGGAGACATGAATATTTTACTGCAAACAGATTTACAATAAAACAATAGAAAAGATACAATGGAAAATACACACATTACACAGAGATTTTTCCCCTGGAAACCTAAACTGGTAAAACCAACATATTCTATATTCATTCATTGTGATACATTGTTTACAGTACAATATAAATATATGAGCCAGTGACATCCAAAACCATAACCCAATGAAATGTATTATTCAACAACCCTAAATCGTTAACCAAAATAGAAAACCATCGGAAAAAACGGTGTGCCGAAAAACCACCCAACAATGGACATGGAAATCGAGGCAACACGAAAAATGAGGCAAAAAATACAACACATTTACTGAGGAAAAAATGAAACACCATTTCTAGTCGTGCAAAGAATATGACACATACCCAACAAGTTTTTTGTGACAAGACAACGAAAGAGGCTTGGAGTGAAGAGAATCCATTTGTTTCACATTGTAGGGTTTTTGGGTATGATGCTTACATGCATCTACCTAAGGTGAATAAAAAATGTTCACAACAAATCAATCAAGTGCATATTTATTGGAAGTACATAAGGAGTCAAGGGATACAAGTTGTGGATTTCATCTAACAATCAACATATCCATAGTGGAAATGCGATCTTCAAGGAGGAGAAATCTTGTGAAGATTAGCATGAGGAATTTATATTGATAGAAACACCACATGTAACATTTCTAGATTTCCAATCTAGAGCTAACGATCAAGTTGTGAAGTTGTCACATGGGTTGGATACATAAATTCCCAAGGAAGGAGATGAAAATTAAGCCTAAATAAATTCTTTTGTTAACACTGAATGGAAATATGCATCGTAAACATGATTAAGGTAAGAATTTGAGTAGGAGCCTTCATGAGCAACAGAGACATGACAAGTATGGCCATGAGCCAATTGATTTTAGTTATTTTTCTTTATCTTTCATTCATGATGAGATGAGAAGTTTGAAAGAGGATCTTAATTGTGGAGAGGCCCCTCATTAGAAGAAATCCATGGAGGAAGAAATGAAGGCTTTGGAACAAAACTAGACTTGGCATTTGTAGGATTTGCTTGAAGGAAAGTGGGTGGTTGGATGCAAATATGTGTTCAAGAAGAAGTGTAATCCTTTGGTATCAAACTGATGCTCTCAAGTAGAGCATGTTGATTATGAGGAGACCTTCTCTCCAATGGTTAAAATGGACTCTATTAGGTTGCTATTTTCTTTAACAACTTATTATGATTTGGAAGTTAAGAAAATGGATGTGAAGACAACATTTCTTCACAGTGACCTTAAAGAAGAAATATTCAAGAAGCGACTAGAAGGATTTGTGGTATAAGGGAGAGAAGAGATGGTGTGTCAGTTGAATAGATCATTGTATGGATTTAATCAATCCATAAGACAATGGTACCAATGGTTTGATACATATGTTGTGGGAAAATGGTTATTAAGAAGTGAAATGAACCATTGTGTTTAGTGCAAACAAGAATGTTTAATTTTGTTATTTTGTTCTTATATGTAGACGATATTATTTTGGTTAGTGATTGTAAGAGCTAGTCAAGGAGACTAAGGCCCATTTGTTACATGAGCTTGACATGCAGGACTTAGGTGAGTTGCACTATTGTTTGGGAATTGAGGTGAAGAGAGACTTCCAAAACAGGAAGTTTAATATCAACCAAAGAAAACACGTGGAAAACATACATGAGCTCTTTAGGATGAAGAAATGTAAACTGACTTGCACTCCATCTCAAGTGGGAGTGAGTTTGTCAGCTAACATGATTCCGAAGAGAAAATAAAATAAAGATGAGATGAAAAAAGTGCCATATGCTAGTGCAGTTGGTAGCCTTATGTATGCAATGCACAAGACTATATATTGCACATATAGTGGGAGTTCTAAGTAGGTAAATGGAAAATCCAAGGATAGATCATTGGGTGATTTTTAAAAGTATCTTTAGGTACCTACAGGGCACTAGTGACTATGTTATTTCCTATCAAGGAGATGGAAGAAAGAATCTATAGATGCATGGGTTTGTTGATGCTAACTAGGCAAGTGATGTGGAGAATAAAAATACCATGAGTTCTTATGTATTTACTCTATTTGAAGGAGCTTTGAGTTGGAAGAGTAAGAGGCACAAGTGGTTGGCCATTCCAGTATTGAAGTAGAGTAAATTGTGGCCATAATTGAAACAATCGTCGATTTTTTGGCAGCATCACGAAAATCATGATGTGAAACCCTAAACAAAAAATCTCTATGAAAAAATTGCAGGTTTTTAGAAAAACCAGACATTGCGATTTTTATTAAACATCAGAAAAAATCATGATTTTTTTCATCCCATGACTGAAAAGTCGCCAGTCACG
>ML779936.1:138249-154518 GCA_009831015.1 Picea engelmannii | reverse complement strand
AAAAAAAAAAAAAAAAAAAATAGGTATTATTTTTTTCTTTGTTTGTTTTTATTATTTTTGTTTTATAATAAAACAAAACAAAAACATATATAAAATATAATTGAATTACAAAACAAACAAAATAAATGTCTATTTTTGTTTTAACAAAAGCATAAATAAATGTTGTTTTTATTAATTATTTTTGTTGTTATATAACAAACCAAAATAAAAATAACAATAATTTTTTTATCAACCTCAAACAAAAATACAATAATACCAATTATCGCAGGAAAATTATACTAATACAAAACCTTACAAACTGTAATTTTCATACAGAAATCATGCGAATTATTAGAACCAAAATCCATTTTTTTTGGTTGTTAAATGGGAACGAGGAAAATCCAAAGAGCACTGATTAGTAAATCAAATTGGACTCTTAGATCACATGCCATGTGGAGAAGAGTTTGTTATTAACTTGGATTCTTCTTCTTGGAGGGTGTCATATTCAAACAGTTCAAAACAAATCATTTTTCCCTCACGTAGTCTGCAAAACGGAGCTCTGAAGAACCCTGAATTTCTCTCAAATGGTTGTGAAATTCAGAAAAATGTGCGCACGTTACCTATCTGCCTCTGTTCCCGAGAAAACCCATATTTTTTGTTTTTATAATTCACCTCGGTTTGCTCATAAAATGTGTTTTAAAATCATGTGTTTTAACAATTACGCATTTCTGGCAATTACCTCTGAACAAATTGAAAACTGGATGATGCCTGCTGTGGTAAAATTTCTACAGCTAGTCTCTCACAGAGAAGTTCAGATCGATCACCCTTATTCCAGGTGGATCATACAACTCTGAACTATGTAAATTCATTCCATGACCATGCTTTTGATAAGCCTGTCATGCTCCCAATGAGTTTTAATTGCAACTAAAGGTTTTTCTGTTTATTGTTTTGTTGCAGGTTTTAATTTATGGTCGGAAGAATGAAAGCAAGTCATGAGGGAAAAAATGTTTGCAGGTTTCAGATAAATGCAAGAGATGGCATTGTTGCTACTCAGATCAATGAGAAGTTTGCAAGCATGAGATTGTTTCAGCTGGTGTTCATACTGTTTCAACATGGAAAAATGAAACTCTGATCGTGCACAAATTGCAGATTTATTTTATTTTATATTTTGTTTTAAGTTTTTTTTTTATTGTATTCCTAAATAAAATAATCCTAATGCACCTACGGTTTTATTGTTTGCATATCTGCAAATTTATTTAGTCATTGTTACAACAAAAATGTCATTGTTTCAGTAAGTACAATTTTGCTATAACAGCATGAAAAATGCCATTGTACTAGCATGATGTAACAACATGTAAAATTTTTGCTTTGTTTTTATTCGTTAATTTTTTTTTTTTAACTGTGTTTATTTGCAGATCAAAGGATGGACGCAAAAACATGCATTCCTGAAATCAATTTAGACATCTTATTTTCTGATCCCCGCGATCGCATGAAGCGCAGAGGAGAGCATACTTATTCTAGGTAAAAGAAAAACTGAAAATTAAAACCTACCTACTCTATGCTAAATGGAATTAGAAATTAGTTACGTATAGGCAAATTTCCAGTGGAGCCAAGCACACAACAGTAACAACAATATGTTCAGTGGAAATTTTTCAAATGAATAATGGAAATATTCGAGAGTGAATGAATCTAGTTGCTGAAACTCTAAATTAACAAAATTAAAAGAATCTAACCTGGTAGTTGCTTGAAACCATTGTTCAATATAGATTTCGTAGGCACGATTTCCCTCACTCGAATCATGCTGCAGCTCCTCATTGTCCTCCTCAAGTTCCTTAGATGTTGATTCCTCGTTCGTTTCTGGAAGAGTATTTAAGCTTTGGGCTACTGTCAAGATCTCCTCTTCCTGAGAAGAAGAAATCCCAGCTTTAGCAAGGATTTGAACGAGCTGTTCCAAGCTGACACTCATAGTTAAATCATATTGCAAAAGGGGTTCTTACAACACCCAAATCAAAATTAAAATAAAAAAAAATGAAAATTACACTTGCTGAAACACATGAAAATCTCTTCACAGTTGCAAAAAATTGAAATTGCAGAAATTGAAATCTACAGTTACATGAAAAATCAAGCTAAACCTCAATCCATCATGCTTCTTCGACAACGATGCCAAAATGTTAAGCGAAAATATTGTTGTTTAATTCCGTTGTAGTATTTGCCCAACTATTTAATTTGTCAATCCGAGGTTCGTAGGCTTACGAATCACACACACTATATATGCAGGAATGAAGTAGAAGTAATCTAATCTAAATTGTTGAAATGAAATTACTCTAGGAAAACATTGAAAGACTAACTAGGAAAGCAAGAAATTAATCTAGGAAAGCAATACAACATGTGAAGAGTTGGATGACAAAAGACATATGTGAGCTCACACAATATATCAATCTCAAATTATATTACAAGTGTCAAATGACAAAGCATGAAAGAATAACAATGAAAGAATCAAAGCTAAGAATCCCCTTCTCCTAATTACAAGATTAAATTATGAATTACATTATTCATCTCTAACTCTCCCAAAATGAAGAGAGAACACTCTCTTTTATACATGAGAGTCTCATAATTACAGATCCATTATTCTCTCAACTTATTCCTTCAAATCCTCCACACATATATTGGATAAGATATCCTATCAAAATCTCCATGATCTTCTCCTTTGAATATGCTTGAATGATTGTCCCAAATATTCTTCAAACCTTCAAAGCTTGAAGATAAAATTCGAATTTGAGGCTAGGTGGTAATATTTGACTTTCTTGAAATCTTCACATATGCCTGCATACATCATCAAACTCATCCAACCTTGATTTATAATGACAATATGTTATTTTTCTAATATTTAATCACAAATTCACTTATAATACTAAAATGAATAAAGTGGAAAATTATAATGTGACACCCAAATGTATTTATGACAATGGTGTGATGGAAGGTTAATGTGACGATGAAATGTAAGGAATAGTGAAGGAAAAAGAGGATATAAAAGTGACATTTCTGAGGCCCAACAATCACCTGTACAAGGATTTCCCATACAGAAAAGACAGAGTGAAGACTGTGCACAACATCCAAGAGGCTACAACAGTCGAAGATATGGGAAGAATCTATGCAACTTTAAATGATCGACAAGAAAAGTACCAGTCCAATATGATCGAGGTGAAAGGTAAGATCATAAATCAACCTATTGTTATTTTGATTGACTCAGGAGCAATTCATTGCTACATTGATCCTAAGATAGTGGATAGATTACATTTGGAGAAAAGTAAACTTGGAAAAGAAAGTTTGGTTCAGTTAGCCACTGGAACCAAAAGGAGAATCCATGATATGGTTAGAAGTTGTTCCATAAGTATTAATGGCGTGAATACTAGTACTGATCTAAATATCATACCATTGGGGTCTTATGATGTTCTGATTGGGATGGATTGGTTAGACAAGAATCATGATGTCTTAGATTGTCATAACAAGACATTCACATGTCTTGATGGAAATGGAAAGTAGAGCACTATGAAAGGAGTTCCAAGACCCATCTCTATAAGGGAGATTTCATCCTTACAACTAAAAATATGCTTTAGGAAAGGATGTCAATTGTATGTAGCTCATGTGGAAGAGCCAGATAATACAAAGGGGCTAAGCCTTGAAGATTTCTCGGTGCTACAGGAATTTGAAGATGTATTCCAAGAAATACCTAGATTTCCACCAAGAAGAGAGATTGATTTATCAATTGATTTAGTGCCAGGAGTTGCCCCGGTGTCAAAAACACCTTAAAGAATGAACACACCAGAGTTAAAAGAATTACAAATGCAGTTGGAGGAATTTTTGAAGAAAGTGTACATACGTCCAAGTATTTCACCTTGGGGAGCACCAGTACGTTTTTTCAAAAAGAAGGATGGAACCTTGAGGCTATGTATTGACTTCCGACAACTGAACAAGTACACTATAAAGAACAAGTATCTGCTACCCTGTATTGATGACCTCTTTGATCAACTAAGAGGAGAAAAAATATTCTCAAAGATTGACCTGAGGGCAAGACACCATCAGGTAAGAATCAAGGAAGAAGAAATTCATAAGACATCCTTTAGGAATAGGTATGGGCATTATGAATTTGTAGTGCTGCCATTTGGACTGACCATTGCACCAGCTACCTTCATGTGCTTAATGAATGGCATATTCAAAAATTATTTAGACAAGTTTGTCATAGTATTCCTGGATGACATACTTATCTATTCTAATTCTGAAGAGGAGCATGAACATCACTTAAGATTGGTATTGCAAGTACTCAAAGAACATCAATTGTATGCCAAGTTGAGTAAGTGTTCTTTCTATCAAAAGAACTTCCATTGCTTGGGACACATTATTTCAGAGCAGGGCATAACAGTAGATCCAGAGAAGATCAAAGCCATTAGAGGATGGCCAACACCCAAAAATGTGTCAGATGTTAGATATTTTATGGGATTAGATGGATACTATAGAAGATTCATAGTAGGATTCTCTAAGATTGCTCATCCCATCACTTCTTTGGAAAATAAGGGAACTAAATTTGAATGGACACTCAAGTGTGAAAATAATTTTAATTTGTTGAAGGAATTACTTACTAGTGCTCCTGTGTTAAAGATTGTTGACCCAAATGAAATTTTTTTGGTATGTACAGATGCTTGTAAGGAAGGACTTGGTGGAGTCCTCACGCAAAATGGACATGTCAATGGATATGAGTCCATAAATATTAAGGAACATGAGAGGAACTATGCCATGCATGACTTGGAGCTTGTTTCCATTGTTCATGCCTTGAGGATGTGGAGGCATTATCTCATGGGGAAGAAATTCGAATTAAGAATAGACTACATTGGCCTGGAGTATCTTTTTGAAAAACCAACCTTGAATGTTAGGCAAACAAGATGGTTGGATTTTTTAAGTGAATATGACTTCGATATCAAGCATATCAAGGGAAAGGAGAATAAATTTTTCGATGCACTTAGTAGGAGATTGCATCTCATGCATGCTACTGCTGTTAGTATGCATCAATCCGAATTGAAGAGCATAATTTTAGATGGTCTTGTTACAAATCAACATTACCTACAGGTAAAGGAATACTTACAGTAAGGAAATGTACAACAAAAAATAAAGGAGTATGAGATAAAGGAAGATGGATTACTCATGCATAAAAATAGAATATATGTTCCTAGTTCCGGAGAACTGAGGAATGTGGTACTGAAAGAAATGCATGATGTTCCTTATGTTGGACATCCCGGTTAACATAAAACAATTACAGCAGTAAGAAGCCAATTATTTTGGTATGGAATGAAGAATGATGTTGTTGATTACATCGCTTGATGTATGGAATGTCAGAAGGTGAATGCTGAGCATAGGCACCCAACGGGTTTGCTGCAGTCGTTGCCAATTCCAGAGAATAAATGGGAAGTGATCACCATGGATTTCATCATAGGATTACCCAGAATGAATAAGCAACATTATTCAATCATGGTGGCAGTTGACAAATTAACAAAGTGTTGGCCCCTTGGTAAGGAAGCAAGTGAAGATCAAGGAAAAAAAAGTGAAATGTGAACTACGCGGAAGACACGGTGACTGTTACTGGGTCGAAGTGAGAAAAAGAGCAGAAAAGGTGGAGCAAAGTAAGAGAAAGCAAGTCGTTGGATGAGGAGATCGAGGACGATAGATCAGCAAGGAAAAAGGATCGTGGACAAATCAAAAAGTTGAAAAATCCACCATTGGATGCTTTGGAGCACCGTGCGAGAAGGAAGGAAAGACAAGCTAGAAAAGCCCTGAAAAAGCGGGTCAAGTTGACCTAGGGTTTTAGACACCTAGGGTTTTGGTATCTAGGGTTTTGACACCTAGGTTTCGTCCTAACGATGTCGGTGAGCTATTGCAATGTATAAATAAGAACCTAGATGAGGAAAGGGGGTTTGTTCTAGTTTTAGTATTGGCATGAGTGATTATTGTTGTGTGTGAGAGAAGTGATAAGTGTGAGAGCCATATGGTATTGTAAGATATTTAGCTGGGTGCAGAGATCAATCCTGCAGATGGGTGTGCAAGAAGGGGAGAGACGGAGAGGAGAAGAAAGAAGATATGCTAGCTAAGAGCACAGACAAGAACTATATGCTTCATCTTAATATATTATAAAGCAAATTTTTGTGGGTGTAGCCCTAGAGAGAGGGTGAAGCACATATATATTATGTCATGTGTGTGATTGATGCTCTATTCTTTGTCATTTGATATACTTCTATTTCATTACTATGTTAGATATGATCGATAGTTGTGTGGAGTATATCTAAGCTGATAAGTGATATATGAATGTTGTATTGTTATTGTATTAGATCCACTTGATATTCCCTTTCGTTATAGACATCTCTGTCCTCCAACCCCCCCATAGCTACTTCGGGTGAGACTGCATCTGCTTCGCATGTGTTTCTGAAAGGGCTAGTAGTTAGGGCTTGTTGGTGTGCTCTTGGAGCTAAACCCTAGGTCCGCCCCTGTGCCAACAAATGGTTCCGTTTCCGGGATAGGAATCTTATTAAGGGAATGTCAAGGTGGTTTCCATCAAAGACAAAGATTCAAAATTGGATAGAGGATCAAGAAAAGGACTTTGCTGAATCCCAGAAAAAGAACCCTAATCTTAGTACAAAGGATTAGTTAGGAAGATATATATTCACTGATATACACGAGATTTTCTTTAGAGGAATCCATCATGAGCTATATGAGTGGTTAGCTAGGTTAGAAGATACCCAGTTTGAGATCAGATCTAGACATCCTGTGGTTTGGACATCGTGGTTTTAAAGGTAGAGACATAAGTTTTTGTTTTCCTCCAAACTTTTGACATGGTTCACATGCCCTCACCTGAGAAATATGTCATAAAATAGTACAAAACAATAGTAGCCTGCTCTTAAAATTTTGAAAGCAGTAGCTTTCCAATGTTGATGTCCCCCACAAACTCCCACAAAAAATATCTTTTGCTTCCTCTTCATCAACACATCTTAAAAAAATTCCATTAGGATTTTTCCAAAACAAGATTTGATAAAAAAAAATGCATTATTTCATTGATTTCAATTTTAGTGATCTAAACTTGGATTTATCTAAATCAGGAGGAGACTGTAGATTTAACAGATAAGATATAATATATTTATACCATGGTGAGAAAAAATATTTGTTGCTTACCTGTGAGCCAGTTTCCTCAACCTGAAATGATGAATCATGTGATTTGTTGGAGAAATGATATAATCCAATTGCTTTGCAATTTGAATCTGTCATCAATTTGGCAAGGCCTTGTTCTTTTATTAACTGAGTGGGATTTATGGTCAAGTTGTATTCCAGAATTTTAGTTATCCATTTCCCCCTCTTTCCTTCACAATCAGGTTGGACTAAAATTTCTTTAACTGCACTACTTGGAACATATGCAGTAATCTTAGATTGCAAGACATATACCCTGAAATATTTTAAATCTTTCACTAGAGCATATGCTTGTTTTTCCATAATATCATATTTTAGTTCATAATTCCTAAGAGTCTTTCTGAAGAAAGAGATAGGTTGTTCATACCCCTAGTCATTTCTTTGTAAGAGAACAACAACTATAGTATCTTTAGAGGAAAATGAAAAAATCAAAATCTCCTTAGAAGAATTAGGGATGATGAGGACAAGTGCCTTGATTAAATCCTGCTTAATCTTTTTAAATGATTCCTTTGCTTTTGGTATCCATTTTATTTTTCAATCCTTCTTCAACATATCAATAATATACTTGATTATTTTTCCAAAATTTGGTATAAATATTCTTAAGAAATTGATTTTACCTATGAAATATTGGATAGACTTCTTATTCCTTGGAATGTCTATCTATTGAATGGCCTTTACCCTTCCAGGATCTATTTTGATTCCTTCTGGTGAAACAATATGTCCTAAAATCTTTCCTTATTCCTTGGCAAAATGATATTTTTTAGGGTTTAATGATATACCATACCCCCTGCATTTTTCAAATGTCTTCTTCAAGTGCTTCAAGTGTTCATCATCAGAGGTTGAGAAAATAGTAATATCATCAAGATAAATAGCCATAAATATTTCTTTCTCACCAACAAATGCAATATCCATAGCTCTCTGAAATGTTGCTCCTGCATTCATTAATCCAAAAGGCATATGTTCATACATGAAAGTGCCCCAGGGAGTGGTAAAAGTTGTCTTCTTCTTATATTCTTCCATCACTGATATCTAATTATACCCTGAATAGCCATCAAGCATTGAAATTCTTTTTTCCCCTACTACTCTTTGTAGAATATGATCCATTTTAGGTAATGGATAATTGTCCTTTAGAGAACATTTGTTTAGATCTATGAAGAATACACAAAGCCTTATCTCTCCATTCTTTTTCCTGACAGGTACTAAATTAGATACCCATTCTGAGTATCTGAGTGGTACTATAATTTTAGCATCCAACAACCTTTTCAATTCTTTTTCAATTATAGGTAGCATCATTGGATTGAATTGTCTAGATTTCTTCTTAAAAGGTTTGGATCTAGGATTTAAAGGAATCTTGTGTTGGATAATATCTGTATCAAAAACCTTAAGGTCTTCATAAGACCAGGAAAAAACATTTGAAAACTATTTTATCAAATTGACATACCTGTCTCTCTGTTTTTTTGGCAATTTTCTGGATAATTTCACCATCTTGGGATTTGAATCTGGAATGATATCACAGTCTACCACTTCAGCCTCCTTTGTTTGAATAACAAATTTTCTCGAAACATCATTTTGGTCAAATAATCTCTAAAGTGGAACCAAGCCCTTTGGCAGATAATTTTTTTTAACTCAATAATTTTATGACCAACAATACTATCTTGAAGGATATTTGCATCATGAACTTCCACATCATCATTTTCATTATCCTGATCTATTGAGATATTAGAAAACTCATCAATGGTCTCCAAAAACCTTTGAATTTCCTGATCATATTTAAAAACTTGCCAATTTTTCATTTTATCTGGTATTGAGGTTCTATGTCTTACCTCAATTTCAAACCTTAAATTGGGAAAATTTGGAGTTCTAAAATTACTGGCTGCAAGTGCTAAAGAATCTACCTACTGATTCAAATTTCTGTGTACAAAATTGATATTGAAGGATAAATATAAATTATCAAAACATCCCCACACTTCATTCCTATATTTCTTTAACCTTTGTTGTTTGGTCTGATAAATGTTTTTGATCTGATGGATGATAAGCTCTGAATCTCCAAAAACAATTTTTTTATTATCTATTCCCATATTTTTAGCATCTTTTAATCCTAGCAGAAGAGCTTCATATTCACTGATATTTTTGGTTGTATCAAATTCCAATTTGTATGATAGAGGAATAACTTCTTTTGTAGGAGAGATAAATATGATCCCAACCCCAAAGCCTTCTTTGGAGCAAGCCCCATCAAAGAAAATTTTCCAAACTAGGTTTTCTGCATTTTATTCCACTGTAGGTATGATTTTCTTGACTGTTGTTTTAGTTATTTGGTCACCAGTGTGAAAAATAGAAGAACCAAGTTCATCTTCTACAACATATATGGGATGATTACCATGATTTTCATGATCACTTGCTAGGTAAGCCAACCTCACTTCCATGTACAATCTTTGATGCTCTCCACCAAACACGGGTATGGTAGCATAACTGAGATCCATTTGTATTGTGCCTCCTACTTTCTTTTCCCATGATCTTGACAAAAGTATCCCAAACTTAGGAGGTATGTCAGCCACAATTACATCCAACACCACACTTTTCATAGGTAACTGAGATAAAGTAACAACCATGTCTTTAATGACTCCCAGACATTTCAATTTCCTGGAGTCAAATGAATATAAGTCTAGATAAGGCTTAGTAATGTCTAAACCTAATTCATTCATTACCATTTTTGACATGACATTGTGAGAATCTCATGAATCCATTAAACAATTATGCAATATTTTGTCATGAATGTTCAAAGATATGTAGAAGGGAGGAGAAGCATCAGACCTATATTTAATATGAGGTCCAATGGTTATGGCAGGGTTTTCATCTTCAATATTTATAGTATCTGAAAAAGTAACATGAGCAGGACGTTGTAATGCTTTGAGAACAGATTTTCTAAAAGGATCAATTTTCATCAATTCTACCAGAGGTATGGGGATTTTAACTTTATTAATTTTGTTTTCTAAACTAAAAGAAGAAACAGGCTTCTCAGTCTCCTTCACCTCTGTAGTGCTAACTTTGACATGTTTCTTTTGTTGTTGATCAGTTTTAACCCCTAGACTTTCTTTACTGACCCTTGATTTAACTAGAGCATTAGTCTTTTTAGTTGGAATGGGTATATCCACCTTTGGTGTATTTGATATGGACCTAAGATCATATTTTTTCCTGTTAGGTTCTTTCTAAATAATTTCTTCATCATCCTCTTCCTCAAAATGTTTTAGTATAAGAGCATCCTCATAATCTTGTTGTGTCAAATGAGTGGGAGGTAATTTTGTATCATTTAAATGCATTGTAGAATCTTCTTCAGTGTCATCAATTTCTTCAGATTCTTCCACTGCATTATTTTGAAAAGGAGTCAAAACTTTATGATCTTCTTGATTTCTCCTTTCTCTGGACAAAATTTGAGGGACATTGTTAGGCCTCCTGAACTAGTTAAGATTTTTGTATCCACCTTCCTGTGTAGGTCCACTAGGTTGTTTTGTTTCCATATTCATCCTAGCCATTTCAAATTTCAAGGTTTTCAACATTTTGTCCATTTCATCCATCTTAGAATTAGATGTTTTATGAGAAGAAGAAGGGAGTTCTTCTCTTTGTTTTTTCCTGTCTCTATCAGCCCTAGACTTCAATTTATCTTCTACTAGTATGTTATATTCTAATTCAACGGATGCTTCTTCAATCAGACTCAGAGTAGAAGACCTTGTTTCTCTCAACAACAGAGAAAACTCAACATCAAAGGCATTGGAAAAAGTAATTTTGGCTTATGTTTATTTGGGTTTGATTTCATCTGGAATTTTACTATACATTTTATTAAATCTTTTGGTAAAATCAGAGATAGATTCTCCTTGTTTTCTTTTCAAAGGACCAAAATCAGTGATATAATCCAAGTAGTATTTCTTATCTCCTTAGTGTCTTAAAAAGGTATCATCTAGTGTATCAATATCAACAATTGAATTGGGAGGCAGGCTTCTAAATCATTTCATTGCCTCTCCATCTAAAATCTATAAAAAAGTCTCATCCAAACATCTGCATGCTCCACATTAAAATTATCTGCAAAATTGTAGAAAGAATTTAAGTTTTCTTCAGCAGTAACTTCTCCCTCTCCATTGAATCTTGTAAAATACTTCATATAATCATTAGGTGGGAAGGCATACAGAACTTGTGGTAAATTTAATGGTGCATATCTGTCTACAATAATTCACCCATCCTATTCACATCCATATTTATCACAATGGGTGTTTGAACTGTAGGAGTCGGAAGAACTGGTGATGTAGAAAGAGAAACAGTTCCTTGGGTGGAACAACTTAATTGGGATAATATAAGTTTTTGATATTCAACTAAAGAAATCATAGGTTTCTTATCTGAACCATAATAGGTTGAAGGTTCCAAAAACAAAGTATTTTCAAAGGAACAATAATGTGGTTTAACCTCTTCATGATAACTGGATTGGGGTGATGATGAGAGTGTATCTAGTTCACTTTTAATATATTTGGGAAAGTCTCTCAAAGCTTCAGATATAGATAAAGTATTTGTTTTTTCTTCTTCAATGAGCTCAACAAACAATTTCCATTGATCTAAATTCAATTCTGAGATAGTTGAAGGAAAAGAAACAATTGAAGGTTCAACAATAGGCTTTGTTTCACTCTCAAGAATAATTTCTTCAATTGGAAGGATATTGACAGTTTCAAAAGACTGTCCTTGAGTACTTGTAGAAGAAAAAATTTCTTTTGAAAAAGAAAACTGTCTAGGAGTATTTTTAAGTTTTCTCAATAACTTTTCAAGATCTGACAATGTTGCAATAGGCTTAGGATCTTGGTTTTTTCTGGTCACTTGTTTCTTTGTAGATTATGATGAAGTTGGAGGAGTTTTAAGTCCTTTTCCTTCTCTTTTATGAGCCATAATTGTTTCAGAGGAGTCGCCAGGTGAAAAATACATAGTCTCATGTAATTGTCCAAATTATTGTCCACCATAAAGATTTATATCTAATCTTGTCATTATACAGATGGGCACTCTACCTGATTCCTTCATTAACTCTTGAGGAGGTCTTCCCACCTACCAGGCTGACTATAATTCATTCCTAGTTCAGAGGACTATTCTGGTCCTGAGCAATTAAATCCAGCAAGGTACTAGTTTGGTGGGGGTTATCTCAACCATTCCTGGTCCTTCTCACCATCTCTTTCCTAGAATTTGTGGTCTTTCTTGGAAAACCCCTGCTTTCAACAGCCATGCAACACTTATCCATTTCTATTAATAATATAAATTACATTCCTTGACCTTTTATACAAAGGTTCATCAAATCAGACGTTCATACATATCGAGTTTTCCATAGTCTCTTGATCAATATGGTTATATTTACAAACTAGGGGAAACATGAGTGTTACAATCCCATCCCCCTTAAAGGAACATCTTCCTCGATGTTCTTTCATTCAATGTGATTTGTATATACAAAAGTAAACAAAAATGGATATTCTTGTCTCATGGCATCCTCCATTTCCCACGTAGCCTCATCTGGGCTGAAGTGTTTCCACTGCACCTTGACCTATGCAATGGTTCAGTTCCTGAGTGAGATTTACTTTCTATCTAGTATGCACTAAGGTTCTGGCAAGAATTCTCCCTCCGAATCCACCTGAATCATAGACCATTCAATTATATGATTAGAATCATGTACATATTTCTTCAATAATGAAACATGGAAAACATTATGTTCCTTCACTATGGGAGGGAGAGATATCCTATAGCCTATAGGTCCCACTATATCCAAAATTTCAAAGGGTCCACAATACCAGGGTGCCAGCTTGGCACAAGCTCCTATTCTCAAGGAACTCTTCTTAGGTCTAATTCTGAGATAGACATGGTCTCATGTCTTGAACTCTCTGGGAGTTCTCTTTCTGTCGGTGTAAATCTTTTGTCTATCCTGATCATATTTTAGATTTTTCTTAATCCGAATCACTTGTTGAATCACTTGTCGAGTTTGATTCAAATTCTATCCACTAGGTTACTTCAGTTGATTAGGATATTTCACTATCTACCATAGAGGGCTTCAAAAGGGCTAATCTTCAATGACTCTTGATAATCGTTGTTGTAGGCAAACTCTTACAATGGAAGGTAGTCTTCCCACTTCTTAGGCTGATGCATCACTTGCATCCTTAACATGTCTTCTAATATTTGGTTTACTCTTTCTCTATGTCCATCAATTTGAGGGTGATAGGCTATACTAAACACCAATTTAGTCTCAAAACCAACCATTAAGGATTTCCAAAATCTTGAAGTAAATTTTGTGTCTTTGTTAGATATAATATCCCTAGGCATGCCATGCATTCTAAATATATCCTTGATGAATATGTTGGAAATATCTATTGCCTTGCAAGTTGACTTGATAGGAACGAAGTGAGAAGACTTGCTCAATCTGTCCACCACTACCATGATGACATCATTCTGCTTGGCCGATTTTGGTAATCCGGTGATGAAATCCATGGAGATGGCTTCCCATTTACATTCTGGAATTGGTAGAGGTTGTAACAACCCTATTGGGTGTTGGTGTTCTGCCTTTACTTGCTAGCATTCTAGACACTTGGCTATATAGTCAGCTATGTCATTTTTCAATCCAGGTCAATAGAATTGTTTCCTAGTGGTCGTGATCATTTTCTGATAACCCGAATGACTAGTATATGGTCTCTTGTGTACTTCATCCATTATGAACCTCTTCAAGTTGTCACAACTTAGAACATACAATTTGTTTATGTAGGTCATCAGGCCTTCATCAAGCGTATGATAGCATTCATACTTTATCCCTGTGGGCTCTTTCTATAGGTAGGACATCACGATCTTGAAAAATGCATCTGTCTCTTGTGCATTCCTGACTCTCTCCCTGACATCCGTTTCAAAGGTGTTTACTGCTGCCAGATGAATCATTTTCACACTTCTGCTAAGGGAATCAACCACTCTATTTTCCTTTCCTTTAATGTGTTTGATTTCAAAATAAAAATCAGTAAGGAGATACATCCACCTAGCTTGTCTATCATTGATATTTGGTTGGTCAAACATGTGCCTCAACCCACAGTGGTCTGTCATAAGTACAAATCTCCTACCTAGGAGGTAATGCCTCCAAATTTTTAAAGCATGCCCTATGGAAGCCAAATCTAGATCACATGTCACATAATTGATTTCATGCTCATTCAATTTTCTGGATTTGTAGCAAATTACACACCCTTCTTGCATAAGGAATCCTCCGAGTCCTTCCTTATATGCATCTGTACACATGAGGAAGTCATCGTCAGGGTCTACAATATTTAGTATGGGCGCATGGGTTAGAAGGTATTTCAGTTTTTGAAATATTCCTTCACATTCTGATGTCCAAGTGAATTTAACTCCCTTTTCCTAAAGGGCAGTGATTGGACAACCAATCCTGGAAAATTCTTTTATGAACCTCCTATAGTATCCTGCTAAGCCCATAATGTTGATACTGAGAGGGGGGTGAATCAATATCAAGTACAATTTAAAACCTTTTTCAACTTATACTTAAACCATTCAACTATATCCAATGAGCAATGAACAATAGTATAAGAGTTACATCAATACACCACAATACACCATGCAAAATATATGAGAAATAATCAATAGTTATTGTTTAAGGGAAGTAATGACTTCCAAAGGTAGCTACAGCTTCCAAATGTAAAGGGAGAGATAAACCTCCAAGAGGAATATACAATCCTCCAATATCAAAAGATATTTGAACTCTCCATCCTTGCCCCTTCCTTCCACCCAAGAATATATGAGAGACAATAAAGCTTTACATTAAATCATCACCATCAACCAATCACCATATAGAACCTGATAATTCTTCTTGAGACTTCTTCAATTCTTGGAGTACTCTGATCCTATATATAATATTACTCAATATATTCTCTGAAACTCCTCCAAGTTTCACTCCTTGAATCCTCCCCAAAAAGAAGTTATAGAAAGAATGGTAGACTTTATTCAATTCTGGTCTATTCAGGAGACCGAACTTGTACAGAATGCCCCACACTCAATATTTAACATCCGATTCTGAAACTTGCACACAAGAAAACAAAGTCTGTACTCTTTCCAATGGAAGTAGTTCCACTTCATTTGGATTCTGTATGAAGAAGTTATGATTGTTTTACCTGGAACACTTGTTTATTGACTAGCTTCAGGACTGGTCACAAACCCTATCTTCCACAGAGTGTATCTCCATAATTATAGCGAATCAAGAGCTTAACCTTTTACCAAAGGTACCTTGATATGTATTCTCAATACCATAGAGATTTCACCATCTGAATCATTCTAGAAAAAAGGTTATAGCAAAAATGGTAAGATGACCTGAAAATAACATACCTTAGAACACATCACCAAAATACTTCATCCTCCCTTGAAATCCGGCCTTCTTTTACTTCTTATTTCATCTGAAATTTGACTTGTATCAAATGAATGTATAATGATGTTTATTTATACCATTTATGTCACTTCCTTTTAACATTAGGGCTGACCTGACACTTTCTTATTTTGTAATTTTTTTCTTTAATTATCTTCAGGGCCTACATGTACTTCCTTCTTCAATTCACTTTGTCATCTTCAAAAATTTATTTCTCCTCAACCATGAGGATCCATGTGACGTGCCACATACCACTAGAAACAAAATGATGTACACTATCCATTCATGGGTGTTGTATATGCATGTGCATTGTCCTTCATGTCCAAATACTTTTATCAATCTTGCAGTCCAAAACCCATGACTAGGGTTGACATCAATGACAACAACCAATCTTTCAACAATATCCCCCTTTGTCATTGATGGAAACACTCATGCTCCCCCTATCATCATGATCCCAATTTATCTCCCCCTTTGACATCAATGGCAAAGGTTAGGGATGCTCCCCCCGAGTTTAATGGAAAAATGTAACTCTCTTCTTTGGGGTTGCTCCCCCTGAACATGTGGCACTCAATAATACTTCATCCTTATTTTTGGTCTTTGGGACATTTTCTTCCTTAGAATCCTTTTGTGTGGCTTATGTCTTCTCTCTC
>ML779936.1:89091-136897 GCA_009831015.1 Picea engelmannii | reverse complement strand
CTGTCAATCCATCCAGGATGGTATCTATTGCCAGTTTGTTGTTCCTTTTTGCTTCCTTCTGAGCTGCAGTCTTTGGTTTCTTCAAAGCATTGTATCCTAAAGCAACTGAGAACCAAACATCTTCCCCAAGAGCTTTCAAGTAATTTTCCATTCTATTTTTCCAGTATTCAAAATTCCTTCCATAAAATGGTGGAATCCCATTTGGAATGTTGTCTTCCATTTCTGCATAGGATCTTCCTTCCAGTGGTTAAACTGTATTGAAGGTAACCCGCTCTAATACCAATTGTTGATACTGAGAGGGGGGTGAATTAGTATCAAGTACAATTTAAAACCTTTTTCAACTTATACTTAAACCATTCAACTATATCCAATGAGAAATAAACAATAGTATAAGAGTTACACCAATACATCGCAATACATCATGCACAATATATGAGAAATAATCAATAGTTATTGTTCAAGGGAAGTAATGACTTCCAAAGGTAGCTATAGTTTCCAAATGTAAAGGGAGGGATAAACCTCCAAGAGGAAGATACAATTATCCAATATCAAGAGAGAGTTGAAATCTCCATCCTTCCCCCTTCCTTCCACCCAAGAATATATAAGAGATAATAAAACTTTACATTAAATCATCACCATCAACCAATCATCACATAGAACCTGATAATGCTTCCTGAGACTTCTTCAATTTCTAAAATTCTTCAATTTCTAAAATTCTTCAATTCTTGGAGTACTATGATCTTGTATATAATATTACTCAATGTATTCTCTAAAACTCCTCCAAGTTTCACTCCTTGAATCCTCCCCAAAAAGAAGTTATAGAAAGAATGGTAGACTTTATTCAATTCTGGTCTATTCAGGAGACCGAACTTGTACAGAATGCCCCACACTCAATATTTAACATCAGATTCTGAAACTTGCACACAAGAAAAAAAAGTCTGTACTCTTTCCAATGGAAGTAGTTCCACTTCATTTGGATTCCGTATGAAGAAGTTATGATTGTTTTACCCGGAACACCTATTTATTGACTAGCTTCAAGACTGGTCACAAACCCTATCTTCCACAGAGTGTATCTCCATAATTATTGCGATATGTCTTCTCAATACCATAGCGATTTCACCATCTGAATCGTTCTAGAAAACAATTTATAGCAAAAATGGTAAGAAGACCTGAAAATAACATACCTTAGAACACATCACCAAAAGACTTCATCCTCCCTTGAAATCCAGCCTTCTTTTACTTCTTATTTCCTATGAAATTCGACTTGTATCAAATGAATGTATAATGATGTTTATTTATACCATTTATCTCACTTCCTTTTAACATTAGGGCCGACCTGACACTTTCTTATTTTGTAATTTTTTTCTTTAATTATCTTCAGGGCCTACATGTACTTCCTTCTTCAATTCACTTTGTCATCTTCAAATATTCATTTCTCCTCAACCATGAGGATCCAAGTGGCGTGACACATAGCACCGGAAACAACATGATGTATACTATCCATTCATGGGTGTTGTATATGCATGTGAATTTTTCTTCATGTCCAAATACCTTTATCAATCTTGTGGTCCAAAACCCATGACTAGGGTTGACATCAATCACAACAACCAATCTTTCAACACATAAAGGACTTGATATCAGATACATCATTTGGGGTAGTCCATTACATGATAGAACTGATTTTTTCAGAGTCTACTGCCACTCCTTCAGAAATAACATGGCCTAAGTAATGGACTTGCTTCTGGAAAAAGTCACCCTTGTTAAACTTAGTGTAGAGTTGATGCTCTCTCAGTACTTAAAAGCACTAATCTAAGATGTTCTTTATGTTCCTCTTTGTTCTTGGAGTATATTAAGATATCATCAATGAAAACCAATACAAATATGTCTAGGAATTTGTTGAGTACATTATTCATCAAGCACATAAAATTGGCGGGGGCATTGGTTAATCCAAATGGCACCACCACAAATTCATAATGACCATATCTTGTCCTGAAAGTTGTTTTGTAGATGTCTTGAGCCTTCATTCGGACTTGATGGTATCCATACCTTAAGTCGATCTTTGATAAAATGGAAGCATCCCTTAATTGGTCAAACAAGTCATCGATTATTGGCAAGGGATACTTGTTCTTTGTGGTTTTCTTATTGAGTTGTCTACAGTCTATGCACGATCGGAGTGTGCCATATTTCTTTTTCACAAACAAGACAGGTGCTCCCCATGGAGACACGTTGGGTCAGATGTATCCTTTGTCCATCATATCCTTTATCTATAGCTTGATATCAACTAGCTCTAGTGTACTCATCCTATAGGGCATTCTAAACATTGGCACTGCTTCTGGTGCAAGTTCTATGGAGAAGTCAATGTCTCTTCTCAAAGGTAGACATGGTACCTCTTCTAGAAACATGGATTTATACTCTCTTAATATGGGGTGGTCCTCTAGGTTTGGTTTGTCATCCTCAAAAGATTCCAACACCTGTATTGCATATAGAGGACATCCCTTTCTACAATACTTTCTCATTTCAAGGGATGATATTTGTCTCACTCAGACATGCCTTTGAATCCCTTGAAGGGTTATTTTTCTCCCTTCTTCATTTTCACACTCCAAAGTTTTATGGTAACAATCCAACTTGGTGTTATAAGTGGCTAACCAATCCATACCAACCAACATGTCATAATATCCTAGGGGAAGTATGTTAAGGGTCACCTGGGTGGGCAATCCATCCATAATGAATTGGCAAGTGGGTATTACCTATGTTACTTTTCTTTTGGTTCCAGTGGCTAGTTGTAAAAAACATGTCTTAATATGTCTAACTGGTTGCAGTTTACACTTATCAATAGTCTTAGGGGCCACATAACTCAAATTAGAACTAGGGTCAATTAAAATAGAGACAAGATGGTTGGCAATCATACCTTCCATCTCCACCACTGAAGCTTGGTGGTCATCTTGTTTATTATCCAAGGCTGCATAAATCTGAGGCATGCTCCTAGCCACATAATTGAATGTGGTAGATTCTTGGATGTTATAAACTCTCCTACTGTTCTATTGTCTGTGTGTACAATCCCTCAGTAGATGTTCTTCTCCACAACCCCAACTTTTAAAGGGTTATTTATTTGGGTTATTAGTCTTTCCTAGGGTTGCTCCAAAAGGTTTATTTCCACTCTGGGAGGGGAAATTTTGTTGATGCACACTTCTAGTAGGAAGGCTCATCCTAGAACCCTTCCTATAGTTCTTAAATCTTGAGGATTTAAACCCCTTCTTCTTGAATCTTGAACCATTCTTCTTCTCCCAGTCCTCGCGAGGTTCTGTCCGATTCCCGAACTGTTCATAACAATACCTTTCCTTCCAGATAGTGTCTTCTAAGTTCTTTGGCTCGTCAAACTCAATCCTATCTCGGTAGGATTGAGATAACCCATTAATGAATCGCTACACTTTTACCTTTTAATCCTTTATGTAGGGTACATACATTATCATCTCAAGTAATTTATTGATATATTCCTCTATGGTGAGTTGTCCCAGCTTGAGTTCATATAACTCCTTAGTATTCCCATCAAAGTATATCTTTGACAGATACTTCTTCTTGAGGTATTTCTCAAAAAATTTCCATGATAAGTCCTTCTCATGAATTCCTTTCACATTCCTAAGGTCTTCCCACCAAATGGAATCCTTCTCATTCGTGTTGAATATGACTATTCGAGCCTTCAAGCTTTGAGCGTAGTCATGGACTCTAAAGTACTTATTTAAACCAAGCATCCAAGCTTCGACCTCTTCCCCTCTCTTAATCTCTCCATCGAAAGAGGGTGGTTTGGAATTCTTGAATTCTTCAGGATCACGACTTTTGGAATGATTTTTCTTCTTTCCTTTCCTTTGAGAATGTGAGCTAGTATTTATACTAGAAGATCCCTCAGAGTTGCTAGTTTCCTCCCTAGAGGACTCCCTTGATGAGTGTCCCCTGCCTCCAGGTTGGGCCTTCCTCGAGGTACTCCTTCTAGTGTGGCCACTTATGGGAACACGTTTTCGTATCTCAGGTGGAATTTGACTTCTCTTTGTATGTCTTCAGTACACATGATTGGTTTTGGGTCCATGTTATAATTGCCTCTGTATATCAGATAAGATCTACGACAAGAATTCATTAATTTTCATTTGTTTTTCTTGCTCCTTAATCCAATCTCTCATTTTCAACCTTGCAACTTTGTAATTCGGCCATGAGGCTTCTTACAGTTTCAGCCAGATCCGAAGGGGTTTCCACCACCCTCCTTTCATCGGATTCTTCGTCTCTATTATGGGATCCATCCCCCACTTCATGGCACGTCAACAACATTTATACTTGTATTTTTCCCGTGATTTACTGACTGCTTGAGTGCTGAAAAAACACTTATTGTTAGCCAACAGTCTATTAGTTTATGAACAACACACAATCCATATTTATTAAATATACACACATACTAAAAAGTTTCATTCTTTTCTTCTGTAAAAGTTTAACCAAACTCTTTAGGAAAGAGGTAAGATAGGGGTTCACCCTTAAAAGTCTTTTAAATATGGTTTTTATGTAACTCGTCCATGAGCCCAAGCATGGCAAGTGTTGTAACCATGCTCTGATACCAATTTGTAACACACCAGACCCCTAAGTATCTTTCCTAGGGATGGGGCATCAATATTTCACTATCCTTAACATATCAAATCCTCTGACCGAGGTCTTTATCCTCTTCCACTTACTCGTAGCGTTCTAAATGACTTCTACCAGGCTCAAATCCGAGCTTTGGGTTGTAAGTTATGGATCCCCAAAGTTCTTCAGGCGTTCATTGGTTGAGGGCCACATGGCATCCACATGAATCCACCTTGCACCTATGGTCCCCAAGTTCCTTTACCCACGGTGGAAGTACATCCACCATCTGCTCCCATGAATGGACTCACTCTTCATCTAACACGCATGCATCTAACACGTAGGCCAACAAGAAATTCGATACTTTGGCGCTTTGATGTTGAACGCCTCCTTACTGTCCACGTGCGAGACCTTCTAGAGTTCCTAAATCTTGAATTCTCGTAAGCGTGCCATGCAGTTTCGACCTTCGGGCCTTTTGGGTCTCTCTATAATGATACACCCCAAATCCTCTAGAGTCCCGAAGTCTCGAACTCCCGGAGTTCTGATCGCTTCACCAACCACTTTGACTAAGCAGGCACGTACATGTCACATAGGAGGGGTCAGGGCGACACATGTCACGTTCCAATGGGTCTATTGGGTATGTGATACAAATGAATCTGGGTGACATGTGGCACGCCAAACAGAGGTCCATGTCACCTTGGGTGACGTCACTATGCCACATCACTCTGGATTGACAACCTTCTAACATTATTCATATCTCACAGTTGATATTCAGCCATGTAGATCAATAGGTCTACATCTCTCCTTCACTTCATAACTTCAGCGTTTGGGAAGTTTGATGCTATGGAATCTCCATTCTCCCGAGGTGGTACTTCACCGGAGTCACCTCGGTGTAGATCTAATGGATGAGGGAACGCCCAAACATTCTTGATCGATGTCTCACGCTACTTTACGATGGGGAGTTGGATCCTAGTTTACTGAGTAATATAGGTTCATATAACCACTAGGGAAACCGCCCAACGTCGGTCAACCTTGCAGGCAACCATAACTCTCGGTCACCTTCGGTTAGTTCATGACTATGAGGGCTGATAATACTCCGAGGTCCTGGACCTCTGGAGCTTTGAATCCAGAACGACTTAGCTCCCTTAGGCTCAGATATCGTCTGCTCATCTTCCAAACGAAAGGATATTTCCTATCAAGGCTTAAATATCGCTATCATTTCTGAGCTTCATCATGAAATTGTTAAGGACTTGGGCAGGATATCCCGGTCACACAGCAAGGAGTCTGAAGGGGATATCCTCTTCAGACGGATAGGGCTAGACTGACGCAATGCTTTCTATCCCAACCCTCCTACAGGTTTACGTCCCAATATGTCTTGAAGGTTAATCCGGGGCATATAAATGATCATTTAGAAGCATGAGTCCACAAGAAAATAAGTGCATATACACAACTTGATCATTTTATAAAGAAACCATTTATAGACATATAAATACATGCATTCGTTCATTATTCCATTTCAATACACAAAGTGTGAACACACTTATCAGAAACAGGGAATGTGATGTGACTGTTGAAAGGGGTGCTCGTTTCCACCCAACCATAGGCTTATTCACTCCTAATGGATTTACCACTGGCCACCCCCGAGCTAGACCACGATGCTCTGAGAGAGAATTTTGTCTTCCGGCTCAGAAACAGTTAGGGACGGAGGTTACTCTCCTCCTCCCACATGATCTTGGAAACAAGTTTCTCGATACCAAGAAAGGAGGCATGCCTGAGTACTTCCTCAGTCACTCAGCACCATCATTTATCAGCCTATATCATAACCCTGCTAGCCACATCCTACTACCAGAACAAGTTCATATTTTTCGTTCTTCCTCAAAATTGAGAGCTTAGTCTCTCTTCTCTGCTTCTCTTTGCAGGCCTCTTCCTCTGCCTACCACCACGCCTTCCTTTCTTTCCTTCCTTAGCAATATTGTGTGTGGCCCAAATTCCCAGTCCGTGGTCAGGTCTGAAAGCCTTACAGATGGGCACTTTGCCCCATCCCCTCATTAACTCTTGAGGAGGTCTTCCCACCTACTAGCCTGATTGTAATTCTTTCCTGGGTCAGAGGACTATTCAGGTCCTGGGCAATTAAATTAAGCAAAGTATTGTTTTGGTGGGGGTTATCTCAACCATTCCTGGTCCCCCTCACCATCTCTTTCATAGCATCTGTGGTCTCTCTTGGCAAAGCCCCACTTTCAACAGTCATGAAACACTTATCCATTTCTATTAATAACATAAATTACATTCCTTAACCTTTTATACAAAGGTTCATCAAATCATACATTCATACATATCGAGTTTTCCCTAGTCTCTTGGCCAATATAGTTATATTTACAAACTGGAGGAAACAGGGGTGTTACATCTTTCATGTGAAAAAAATATCTTCCTTATTTATTTGTTCCTACTTGGTTTAGAACAACTAGTAGTAGTTTGTCCTTAGCTTCACAGACTTGGAAAACTCTTCTAAAATCCCTTTCTCTTATCACTCGCTGGTTAAGTTGGAGTTCCGGTAATGGACAGTCAATATTAATTGGGAAAGACCGGATTATGGGCTTGGGGAAATCTTCACTACTATCACAAGATATTTTTTCTACCCTAAAGCACAAAAATATAAGATATCTATATCAAGCCAGAGGCCTGAACAGAATGGGGTTTATAATTGCACAATGGAAAGATAGTACTAACCTAGAACTTGTGGGTGATTTGGCTCTAGAATGGGATTTCTTTTGTAGGGATTTAATTGGAACAGGGGTTCATATTCAATCAAAAGAATATGAATTAAGTTGGACTGGTGGAGACAACTTGGGTTTTCTAACAATAAAAAATGTTTATAGCGCTCTAGCAAAAACGATTTGGCAACATCTGATTGGAGGTTGGAGGAGGAATATGTGGACCTAGGATATTGCCTTAAAAATTAGATTGTACACTTGGCTAGCTGTGGAAAATAATATCTTAACTTGGGATAATCTACAAAAAAAAAGTTTGGGAAGGACCAAGTCTTTGTCATTTATGTTCTAAGGACTCAGAGACAGTCTTGCCTCTGTTGGTTAACTGTAACTTTACACAACAAGTTTGGCAGAAGATCGAAAGTGGTCTAAATTTAAAAACTAATTAATCTAATTACTTTTTTTGACAGTTGGCTTAAAAAGGAGCGGAATTTTAGCACTCTTCCCTCCTTGTTTTGTTGGTTTATTTGGTTGGAAAGAAATAAGAAAATCTTTGATAATGGTACCCCATCTATCCATTCGATTGTCTTTCACTCTTTGTGGAAATTGGATAGTTAATCAAGTACTCGGAAAGTGAGTTGTCACCAAATTTTTAAGATTCTTTGTCATGTTCTGCCTACAGTGGGATGGTTTGATGGTGCAACTCAAGAAAATGGTTTACAGACATAGACAAATACTATGTACAAATGGAACCTCAATTGTGGCCCTGGTACAAATACAAGGGATGAACTTCTTGGTGTTTGGGCGACCTTAATCTTGGCTACTCGTATGGATATAGAAGACCTGGAGGTCTATGGAGATTCAAAAATAGTTATTGACTGACTGAATTGCAGGGGAAACTTACAAGTAATCTCTTTAGTGGGCTGGAAGGACATAATTAAGGAATTAGCAACTTATTTCAAAACAATCATGTTTGATCACATTTACCAGAAATAGAATCGGGAAGCTGATGCATTATCCAAAAAGACTCTCCAGATTCTAGAAGGGAAAATTATGTACAACAAATGGATAGAAGGATATGAGGGTCCTTCTCTTTTTCTACACCTTTTTTAGATTATTACAAATATTTCTGATTTTTGGGGTTTGACAGTGTTGTCTTAAGCTTATGAAAATGACTCTTATTGTTACCTATCAGTCTATAATCTGCCAGAAAATGAAGTTTTTTTTGTTTTCAGGTTTTTGTTGTATATCCAATTGTGAGGAGGAGTTGATATTTTATTATCACTGAACAGTTTGGAACTCTATGTAATTTCCTGGTCAACTTTTGACTTTGTGCACACTATTATATCTAATATAATGAGAAACGTTTTGCTGGAAAAAAGAAAAGTATGATAGTGAAATGAATATTATGTTATTTATAAATAAATTTGAAAAAAAAATGTCATTATCCTAACTACGTAGGAAAAATTCAACCGTAGTGAGCTATGACACTAGGAAGTTTTAAATGTCTGAAAGGCTTCCTTTAAACTTCATTCGAGACACAACGATTCGACAATGAACTGTCACAGATGCTTTCATGGACGCTGCCTGCGGTTGGCTACTAATGTTTACGAAATCCGACGATAAGGACGACGTGAAGACGTAGCAGTAAATTTAGGGATCCTTGTAATGTCTATCCAAATGTTTCATCAAATTATATGTTTGAAGACAAGTCTCCTTTAAAAGCATACTGAGTCTCTAATAAGCATCCTAAATAGTGAAGTTTCTTCTGCTTCTCCACAAGCCCGCCTCCTCCACTTTTCATTTATAAATGTGGTTAAGTTTGATTAAATATGTTATCATCGAAAACTTAAATGAAATTTCAATTTAAAATGTATAAATGCTTTTATAAATATGATTAAGCTTGATTAAATATATTATTATTGAAAATTTAAAATAAATTTCACTTTAAAATTTATTAATAATTTTATAAATATAGTTAAGTTTGATAAAAATTTATTGTTAAAATGTAAAGTACAAATTATTTTTTTGGTATTTATATGGATAAAATTAAATTACTGAGTATAATATTTAATTTTATAAATATAATTAAGTTTGATAAAAAATTATTGTTGAAATGTAAAGTAAACATTATTTTTTTGGTATTTATATGGATAAAATTAAATTACGGAGTATAATGTTTAGAAGAGGAAAGATACTTTGATATTAATATAGTTGGACTCCTCATCTTCATTTTATACATTAATGATATTGTTCTCCTTGTAAAAAAATATTGAAAATATTTACAAGTAATTCAAATTTCTCTAACAATTTTGCAAAAAATATGTTCTTACATTAATATTGAAAAAACTAAAATTGTTATAATTAAATGTGACAACAAAATTTATCTTTCAATTTTGTCTAGTGATAATACCTTTAAAGATGCACAGTCTTATAAATACTTAGGTAAGGCATGGATAACTTAAGAGAATGAGTGGTTGAACGATAACAAGAGATACCAATATGAAGCGTGTACCTATATACTAGTAAACAACATTTGGTGGGCATGCAACATTTGCATATTCAAGGATTGTTACATTCCTCCTGAAATATGTGCAATGCAAATAAGCAATCTTGCGAAGGAATTTCAGGTAAAAAAGAGATTAAAAAAACTCTTAGTTATCATCATGTCTGCTATTGATCAAGGTACCACGTGTGGGTTCTTTGATGGTGTCAGTCAAGGGATAACCCCTCTTTGTGGGGTCAAGGTAGTTTTTCATCTTAATCAGAACCACTATATTCATTCTCAATATGCGCTAGGACGTCGCTCCAATAATAAAGCGAAGCTCATTGCTCTTAGATCCCCCAAGAAAAGGGGGTTGAAATACTACATATATTTGGCAATTCAAAGCTAGTAATTGATTGGGCATGCACCAAGGTGATAGTGGAAAAGGTGGGTCTGGGACCTTTGCTTCAACACTTGAAGTATCAAATGAGTCTATCTGAATGGTTATGTTTTCAGTATATATATAGGGAATTAAAATCCAAGGATGATAGTCTATCCAAGGAAGCTTTGATGCTCCCAAAAGAAGCCTTTGATTTTTACAAATTTATAGATGGTGAGGAAACTGATGCCATGGAGTTTTGCTTGTAATGGAGCTCGCCGTCTTCTATTCAATTTGAAGTTTATTCTCAGATATTTTTCTCTATATAAGTTGAATAGTTTATTTGTATAGAGATAAAGTCGTCAAAAGAATTTATTTTGTTGGTCTATAGGTTTGGGTACGTCAAATAAAATGCTTGTAAGAATCTTTTTGAGCCTTCTTTTTCAAGATGCAATATGTATATTCAATCCTATGAATATAAGTTTTTTTTTAAAGGGAAAAAAAAATAATAATTTAAAATATATATAAAAGAAAGAAAAGGTATTTGTAATTTTTTTATATGTTATTTATTTGTTTTATAATTGAAAAACTAAAATATTTTATGAAATAATGGTTAAAGCATGTTCTCCACCTCCAAAATATTAGTATCAAAAAAATTGTTGATATTCTATGTGATTCTTTGGTGGATATTGAAGCAGATTTTAAACAATAGATTTGTTATAATATTAGTTTTGGAATTTTGCAAAACATTAATATTTTAATGAATTTAGAGAGTTTATTAAAATCTGTGTGGAATAACAAATATTTTTTATTTATATATTTGATTTCAATACCATGAAACAATAATCATTAATATAATGCATTTTACTAAAACATATTATAACAACTCAAACAATCACAACTAAAATATGATACATACCTCTCAACACAATCATTAATATGATACATATAATAAAATATATTATATCAACCAAAACAATCATAATGAAAGCAATACTTCCAACCTAATCAATATTACTCATATCACACTCAAACATATTGACTAAAGTTAAAATCCATAGTATCCATATTTACATCAATGTTCACATGCTATTAATATTTATGTTCAAAAGTAGTAATCTTAATCAACAAATTCCTCAAAATCTTAATTAACAAATTCCTCACAAACATATCACATCTAATTTTTTATAATGTATAACAATATAACTCAAATATGATTTTATATGTGAAACAAAGACAAAAGCAGCACAATTATATATTTTATGCCTCAATTATATATTCCATGCCTTTTAAGTTTGTAGATTAAATTTTTTAAAAAGCATAGATAAAATCTGCTAGTTGAACAAGTATCATTGTCCCATATTAAATTGCTTTGTGTCACATTAATCTATCAAGATGAAGTGTATCTCAACAATCATCAAAAAAAAAAAAAAAATTAAAGTATAAACAAAATCTGAAAATTGAACAAGTATTATTTTCCCATATTAATTACTTTGTTTCACATTAATTTATCAAGTCTCAATAATAAAAAGTGAATATTAATAATAAATTGTTTTAAATTTTTGTTCATCATAATTTTTTTTAAAAAAGTGAATATTAATAAATAAAAAAAATTAATTTAATTGACTTGAAATAATAATATTGAGACGATAATTTTTGGTTTTAAAATACTGTGATGGTAAATATTAATATTTTTTAATTGTAAAATATGGTGCTTGGTTTTAAAATGCTGTGATGATAAATATTATAAACATTAATATGGTGATTATAAACATTAAAATATTTTTTTGTTAAAAATAAAAAAATAATATAATGGGCTTACCTTCACTCTAGTGTGAGAAAGATGTAAGAATAAGTTTTCATTTTATTTTGATAAAGTCCTCCTAAAACATAAGTAAGAAAGAATTTGAAGGAAGATTAACATGAAAATAGACGCAAACAAATGTGTAAACCTTTACGAAATAAAATTCCACCAACAGAACTTGTGGGGGCATACGTGTTTAAACAACTCACCTCATGCATGTTATCTGCCAAATTCACATCTTACACGCATTCAACACCATAATCAAAACATTATAACGTGCTTTATCTCGTAAAGTTTTGATTATCAAAACATTGTAACGTGCTTTATCTCTTAAAGTTTTGACGATCTGGTATAATCTTTTATATTTTTATTTAATTCTTTTAATATGAAAATAGTATTTCAAATTAGATAAAAATAATCATAATATTATTTTTAATAAATTAATTAAGTATGATGAGATTAAATTACAAATTAAAGTGACTAGTGGGTAGTTTTAAAGATTTTTTATTTTTATTTTTTAATTAAATATTTTAATTTGAAGATTTCTATTAAAATCGTATAAATCATATAAAAATAGTCAATGTCATTGTAATCTATCAATTGAAAATTAAATATTTTTAATTTTATAATTTAAAAAATTATTATTATTATTACAAAAATTAAATTAATAAAAGAAAATTAATAAATTTTTAAATTTTTTTATGCAATCTTAAACAACTAATTGAAAATAAATAATGTTTAACCAAAAAATAATTACAATATACACTGCAGATATAACAAGAGCATGCCATGTCGATTAAAACACAGACATATATTAATGTAACATTAAAGTAAAAAAGCACCTGAAATAAATATATGGAAAGAGCATGGGTAAGATTATGAAGAGTATATATAGATTTTTCCATTTAATGAAATGGTGGATGCCAAATCAATCCTTCACATATGGGAACTTATGGACAAGTTCAAACATGAATGCGACTCTACCACCAAGTTGCTTTTGTCTTTGTAAGATGAATGGGGACCCTACCAACTATCAAAATTGAATCATTTTTACCCCTTCTAAGGGGTTCAAACCTGTCCTAAAAGGATAATTCAAAAAACACCCTTCAAAAAAATGTAAATTTTTAAAATCACTTGTCATTTATGAAGAACAACAAATATTATAAAATGTCAAAAGAAGTGTCTGATTTTCAATAACCCATCATTGTTCTCTTCCATTGCTTGGTTGGTCAATGAACATTGGTTCATCACACAATACTTGTCTTTGGCATCTACAAACTAAAATCATCTCTATTCTAGTTGGCTCTTATATATTCCATTATATGGTGTACCCTTCCACAACATTAAATCCATCACATAGTTCACACCTAGATAAATATCCCGCCACCGTATTGGTGTATGCACTATTTTATGTGTCACTTAATGAAATCTTACCAAAGAACCTTAGACACCTTGTATTTATGAATCCCCACTTGAATTCATGTGTTATGAGCATTGCTAATTCTTCTCAATATAGGAATTGGCATCACATTTAGTTTACATACTTCATGTTTTTCAATTCCACACTCACCATAATTCCATTTGCTTTGTTATATTTTCCTTCGACACTTGTCATAATGCAATTTCCTTTGTTTTCTTCTTCTTTTTTCTAGCAATATTGACATCATTGTGATGATACATCACAAATATTTTGAGAATGCCTCACAATTATCTTTCATGTTGTCTCATCCCAAGCCCAAGATTGATGAGACATATCATTTGTAGCCTTAATGCTTAGATTGACATCTTTGAAACTGGATGGGATTCTTAAGAAAGCTACAAAGAAGGTAACATAATTTTTATTATCATCAAACTTATGCATCAATGATGCAGGAGCATCCACAACTCATCAAGCGAGCCAGCGCGTGGAGAAAGAAATACAGCTGGACAGCGCCAGCACATATGTTTTTGAAATACTTTGGAGAGTTGTTGCACCGCCATTTGAATGAAGGCATTCATAACAGAGCGCACTTGTACATTGTAATGGACCTTGACCAGATAAGCTCTCGTCCTTAGGTAGTTGAGGCACTTATTAGATTTAATGCAGGTAGATAAAATAATTAAGTCTAGATTAGACAGTTTTTCTTTCGAGAGGGAAAACGGAATATAGGCACCCTCCCTTTGTACATTGTAACATTATCAGAGCATTATTCAGCATTAGCATTCAAGAGCAAGGAGAGAGCAACGCAGAGAACTGGTGAAGAATCCCCATGTACAGACATTGAATTAATAGGAAAGCTTCGATTCAATTCCATGGCTATGATTATTCTCTGTGTGTTGTTGATATTATGTTGTTGCATACTTGCTTATTTTTATGCCTTCGTCGTGTATGCTGTATATGTAATTTCATGGCAGATTAGAAATCTGGGAGAAAGGAGAGAATAAGTTTCAATTGTCTCACTGTCTGAGCCAGGAGATTCCTGCATAGAGTGCAGTCGAATTCCTCCGCATAGAGTGCGTTGAGGAGGTTCAACAGTGAAGCTCTTATTCTCGTTGACCCAGAGTTGTGTTGGGTTATTCGAACCGTGCAGGTAGAGTGCAGGTCGGATTGAGGCTTCAATAGTAAGTCTGGGAAGAGAAAAGTCGGGGGTGTTGTGGCTGCGAGTGCATCGGACTTGGGAGGAATTCAACACTTTTGGAAGCTGTCGAAGTCGAGTGCAATCAGTGTGCGCAAAGATCTCTGAGAGAGTCGAAGTTGGTGAAGCTCAGGAGGGATAGTTCCTTTGCTTCATTGTGGGAACAGACCCCAGTGAAGTTCACGCAGAGTGAAGGTGGTGGAACAAAGGATTTATCAAGAGGAAGAGAATCGACGACTTGAAATCGTGGAGAAGAGTCGCGAGTCCTGGCGGACCGTTAGATCTGAGAGGAGTTGCGAAGGGGTTAACTCGCAGGCGGGTAAAGAATCAAGCGTCATCGCATATCGGCATTCGGCGATTTACGAGGTAAGAGTTTACCCGTTGAAATCGCGAGTTGCGAAGTGCCGATTTTATCGGAGCCGTTGATCAGGGTAGGTACACGTGTCGCGAGATCCCAAGGAGTCGGGGATTCGGTGCTCGGGGGTTTCAACCACAGTGAAACTTGCCCCAAGGATCTGCGATCCGTGAATATCCGAAGTGACGTGGCCGAGTGGGACCCCAGGGAGTGAGTGGAGCACAGGTGGCGTAGTCTCAGGGAATCGGCACCTCGGGACTCGGAGTTTGGAAACTCAGACTGTTGACATCGCGAGTGGCGATATCCCGAGTGTTGATCGTTGACAATCGGTGCTCGGGGTTCGGTGTTTTGAATTGCACGAGGAGTGCATACAGGTTCACGAAAGTGCGAACTCCGATCTCCCAATTTGCGAAGGGAAGATCACCGAGGAGTAACCTGTGGGTGACGAAGAGTCCCGATACGGGATCCGAGAGCAATACAGCTCTTCGGGCCAAAGAAAGGGAAAAGGTCCTGGTGAGAGCGACCGTCCGCTAAGGGGCAGGTTGCGGTCATGTGGTATCAGAGCGGGAGTTGGAGTTCTCTTTGTTCGGGTAGCAGAGAGAAGTAGATACACCATGTCGTCGAGACGAGAGAGGCAGTCACCTGATCTTGAGGACAGGGTCGCTCGAAGGAGGGGTAGACCAGCAGGTAACCCAGAAATGGAGCGGCAAATACGAGATCTCAGGGTGAGACTCGAGGAGATGGAAACCACCCAAAGGCGTGGAACTAGTGTGGCAGAGTTCATCGATTCTGAAGTTGAGGAGGAAGCTGGACACGAGGCAGAAGAGATCACTGCAGAGGATGCATCAACAAAGAGGTTGATCAAAGCTATCTTGAGGATGAGCTCGAAGACCAAGATGGACATTCCCGTCTATGAGGGAAGTCTAAATGTAGAAGAGTTGCTGGATTGGATCCGAGCACTCGACACCTACTTCGATTACGAAGACATCGAAGAGGACAAGAAAGTAAGGCATGTAGTTACCAAGCTGAAAGGCCATGCAGCCTTATGGTGGGATGAGTTGCAGGCAGACAGACGCAACAAAGGCAAACAAAAGATAAAAAGCTGGGACAGGATGATCACTAAGATGAAGGCGAAATTAATCCCCAGGGACTATCAGATCACTATGTTCAGGCGCATGCAGAACCTGAGACAAAAGATGATGACGGTGAAAGAGTACACCGAGGAATTTTACAGGCTCAACATTCGAGCTGGTCATCAGGAGAGTGATGACGAGAAGGTGGCAAGGTACCTGAATGGTCTCAGGTATGACATTCAGGATGAGTTGAGCATGGTTACCATCCGCACAGTTGAGGATGTGTACCAGATGGCTTTAAAAGCTGAGGAGAAGCTGAGCCGCAAACAGGGACAGCAAGGCCGAGGCAGGAGCCAGCCTCGAGGCAAGACAGTTGCCCCAGAGAGAACACAAAAACCCAAGGAGGATTGGAAGAGGCCTCAGGGGAAAGCTGAAAGAGGTGGAACCTCACAGCAGAGACAACAAACTTCTGAGCCGAGGAGACAGCAGACTGATCAGCAAGGGGAGTATGCTGACGCTAACACTTTTCCTCATAGCCGAGGTCGAGGCAGAGGTCGAGGAGGAATTATCACATGTTTTACGTGTGGTAAAGACGGACACAAAGTTGTGGACTGTCCAGACAGGAAGGTGGACAGAGGGAAAGCTCACATCGCTGAGGCGCAAAGACGTGATATTGAGAGTGAAGATGCAGACAGCGGAAGATCGCTGGGGATGCATAAAATCCTTCTGACACCCGAAAAGGAGGTGGAGAACCCAGTGTAGAGGAGCAAAATGTTCAAAACAGCTTGTACAGCCAAGGACAGAAAATGCAAAGTCATAGTTGACAGTGGGAGCACTGACAATCTCGTTTCGACCGAGATGGTGGAAAAGCTAGAGCTGCAAACAACTAAGCATCCGAGTCCGTATAAGGTCTCGTGGTTACAGAAAGGACACCGGGTAAGTGTCACTAAACAATGCTTAGTTAAATTTAAAATTGGGAATTATCATGATGAGATTCTGTGCGATGTTATTCCCATGGACGTGTGTCATATACTGTTGGGAATACCATGGCAGTATGATAGGAATGTTGTTCATGATGGGAGGATGAACACATACACCTTGGAGAAGGATGGGAGAATTCATAAACTGCTGCCGATAAAAGATAAGGAGGTGAAACCGGAGGTGAGTAGTACAATACTTCTCATGAGTGGGAAAGAGCTTCTCACAGAGTTGGAGAAGAACGAGGATCCACAGTTCTTTGTTGTCAGAAAGCCGAGGATTGTTCTGACAAGCACAAGAGTAGACGACTTGCCAGAGGAGATTCAGGAACTACTGGGAGAGTTCGCTGATATCATCGTGGATGAACTACCTCGTTCATTGCCACCAGTGAGGAGTGTGAGTCATCATATTGACCTCATACCCGGAGCAAGCTTGTCGAACAAGGAAGCATACAGGTTGACGCCTCAGGAGAACGAGGAAGTCAAAAGGAAGGTACAAGACTTGCTGGACAAAGGACTGGTGAGGGAGAGTCTAAGTCCATGTGCGGTTCCGACAGTACTGAGCCCAAAGAAGGATGGAGGCTGGAGGATGTGTACAGACTCCAGGGCGATTAATAAAATCACCATCAGGTACAGGTTTCCACTGCCGAGAATGGATGACTTGATGGATTGCCTAAGTGGGGCAAATTATTTTTCGAAGATAGATCTCAAGAGCGGATATCATCAGATCCGGATGAGAGAGGGAGATGAATGGAAGACAGCATTCAAAACAAACGAGGGTTTGTACGAATGGCTGGTCATGCCGTTTGGGTTGACAAACACGTCGAGCACTTTTATGCGGCTAATGAATGAAGTCCTAAGGGAGTTCATTGGCAAATTCGTTGTCGTGTACCTGGACGACATACTGATTTTCAGCAAGACCAAGACTGAGCATTTGAGGCATTTGGCCATGGTGATGAGAAGGCTACAGTAGGAGAAGTTGTTGATAAATTTGAAAAAATGTTCCTTCATGCAGACAGAACTCATTTATTTGGGTTTTGTGATTTCGGCTAATGAACTGAGGATGGATCCTGAGAAGGATGAGGTAATCAGGAATTGGCCATCGCTGAGGAATGTGTTCGAGGTAAGAAGCTTTCATGGACTCGCTAGTTTCTACAGAAAATTCATTCAGAATTTCAGTGGAATCGACGCAGCGATGATGGACACGGTAAAGAAACGGCATAAAGTTTTTTATTGGACAGTCGAGGCTGAGAGGAGCTTCAATTTGCTGAAGCGAAAGATTACAGAGCAGCCAGTGTTAGTGCTACCTGATTTTCAGAAGACCTTCCAGGTGAAGTGTGATGCAAGCGGGTATGCTGTTGGAGGAGTCTTGAGTCAGGATGACAGACCTGTGGCATAATTCAGTGAGAAGCTGGATGATGCAAAATTAAAATACTCCACATATGACAAAGAATTCTATGCCATCATCCAGGCATTGAAAAAGTGGAGGCATTATCTCATACCCAAGGAATTTGTGCTATATAGCGATAATCATGCGTTGCAGTTCGTGAGTCAGCAGGAGAAGCTGAATCAGAAGCATGCGAAATGGGTAGAGTATATGCAAAATTTCACATTTGTGATAAAGCATATTTTGGGGACTACTAATAAAGTAGTAGACGCTTTGAGCAGAAAGAGTTTATTGCTGCAGGAGTTCAGGGTCAAGACATTGGGTTTTGAAAACCTGAAGGATATGTATGCAAGTGATGCAGATTTCGGGGAAGCGTACGAAGCGGCTGAGAATCCAGTTCTCAGGGATCGGAGTCCATGGCTGGAATATCTAATCCAGGGAGGATTGTTGTTCAAAGGCAACCAGTTGTGCATACCGAATTGCTCTATGAGAGAGAATTTGTTGAAGGAAAAGCACAGCGGAGGTTTGGCAGGTCATTTCAGGCATGACAAAACATTCGCTAAGCTGAGCGAATCGTATTATTGCCCAGGCATGCGTGCAGATGTAAAATGGTTTGTTGACAGGTGCAGGATATGTCAACACGCGAAGGGCCGAAAGAAGAACACGGGGTTCTATCAGCCATTGCCTATACCTGAGAGGCCATGGGAAGCCATTAGTATGGATTTTGTGCTAGGATTGTCGAGAACGCAGCGAGGAGTGGATTCCATCTTTGTGGTGGTAGACAGGTTCTCGAAAATGGCACATTTTATTCTATGTCATAAGACCAGCGATGCAACCCACATCGCGAATTTGTTCTTCAAAGAAATTGTGCGATTGCATGGATTGCCGAGAAGCATAGTCTCGGATCGGGATACCAAATTCATCGGTCACTTTTGGAGGACGCTATGGAAGAAGCTAGGGACTGACTTGGCATTCAGTTTTGCTTACCATCCGCAGACAGATGGGCAGACCGAGGTGGTCAATAGAAGCCTGGGAGACTTATTGAGGAGCCTGGTGACAGAGCATCACAACAGTTGGGACCAGATTCTACCACTGGTAGAGTTCGCGTACAATGACTCTGTGAACAGGAGTACAGGTAAAAGCCCGTTTTAAATTTTGTATGGAACACAGCCGAGGGGAGTGTCTGAGCTCAGGGAGTCAGAACAGGCTGAAACCAGCAGCGCAAGGGCTGAAGAGTTCGCTGAAGCGATGAGAGAACTTCACACAGAGGTGAAGCAGCGACTGCAAAGATCAAATCAAGAGTACAAGCGCAGAGCCGATCAGAGAAAGATGTAGCTTCAGTTTGAAGTTGGAGACATGGTTCTGGCGCACTTGAGAAAGGAAAGGTTCCCGAGGGGAACATATAACAAACTCAAGATGAAGAAAATCGGACCGTGCAGAGTCCTGAAGAAATTCAGGGAAAATGCATATGAGCTTGAGCTGCCGGAAGGCATCGGGATATCTCCGATTTTTAATATTTCGGATTTATACCCCTACAGGGCTGAAGAAGTAGGCACTGGAACTGAGGAACCAGTGATCCAGTGGCAGAAGCAGTTACCAGTTGCGCAGAAACCTCAGATGGAGTGTATACTGGATAAGAGAATAGGCAGAAAAACCAGGAGAAAGCAATATTTTGAATACCTGGTGAAGTGGAAGAATCACCCAATGGAGGATGCCAGCTGGGAGACAGAGGCAGTGATACAGAAGCGCGGGCACACTGTGCAGGAGCTCATGGACAGGAGCCCATGAAATCTTTTGAGCCGAGGAGTATGATGCAGGAGGATCCACAACTCATCAAGCAAGCCAGCGCGTGGAGAAAGAAATACAGCTGGACAGCGCCAACACATATGTTTTTGAAATACTTTGGAGAGTTGTTGCGCCGCCATTTGAATGAAGGCATTCATAACAGAGCGCACTTGTACATTGTAACGGACCTTGAGCAGATAAGCTCTCGTCCTTAGGTAGTTGAGGCACTTATTAGATTTAATGCAGGTAGATAAAATAATTAAGTCTAGATTAGACAGTTTTGCTTTCGAGAGGGAAAATGGAATATAGGCACCCTCCCTTTGTACATTGTAACATTATCAAAGCATTATTCAGCATTAGCATTCAGGAGCAAGGAGAGAGAAATGCAGAGAACTGGTGAAGAATCCCCATGTACAGACATTGAATTAATAGGAAAGCTTCGATTCAATTCCATGGCTGTGATTATTCTCTGTGTGTTGTTGATATTATGTTGTTGCATACTTGCTTCTTTTTATGTCTTCGTCGTGTATGTTGTATATGTAATTTCATGGCAGATTAGAAATCTGGGAGAAAGGAGAGAATAAGTTTCAATTGTCTCACTGTCTGAGTCGGGAGATTCCTGCATAGAGTGCAGTCGAATTCCTCCGCATAGAGTGCGTTGAGGAGGTTCAACAGTGAAGCTCTTATTCTCGTCGACCCAGAGTTGTGTTGGGTTATTCGAACCATGCAGGTAGAGTGCAGGTTGGATTGAGGCTTCAGTAGTAAGTCTGGGAAGAGAAAAGTCGGGGGTGCTGTGGCTGGGAGTGCACCGGACTTGGGAGGACTTCAACACTTTTGGAAGCTGTCGAAGTCGAGTGCAATCAGTGTGCGCAAAGATCTCTGAGAGAGTCGAAGTTGGTGAAGCTCAGGAGGGATAGTTCCTTTGCTTCATTGTGGGAACAGACCCCAGTGAAGTTCACGCAGAGTGAAGGTGGTGGAACAAAGGATTTATCAAGAGGAAGAGAATCGATGACTTGAAATCGTGGAGAAGAGTCGCGAGTCCCCGCGGACCGTTAGATCTGAGAGGAGTTGCGAAGGGGTTAACTCGCAGGCGGGTAAAGAATCAAGCGTCATCGCATATCGGCATTCGATGATTTACGAGGTAAGAGTTTACCCGTTGAAATCGCGAGTTGCGAAGTGCCGATTTTATTGGAGCCGTTGATCAGGGTAGGTACACGTGTCGCGAGATCCCAAGGAGTCGGGGATTCGGCGCTCGGGGGTTTCAACCACAGTGAAACTTGCCCCACGGATCTGTGATCCGCGAATATCCAAAGTGACGTGGCCGAGTGGGACCCCAAGGAGTGAGTGGAGCACAGGTGGCGTAGTCTCGGGGAATCGGCACCTCGGGACTCGGAGTTTGGAAACTCAGACTGTTGACATCGCGAGTGGTGATATCCCGAGTGTTGACCGTTGACCATCGGTGCTCGGGGTTCGGTGTTTTGAATTGCACGAGGAGTGCATACAGGTTCGCGAAAGTGCGAACTTCGATCTCCCGATTTGCGAAGGGAAGATCACCGAGGAGTAACCTGTGGGTGACGAAGAGTCCCAATACGGGAACCGAGAGCAATACAACTCTTCGGGCCAAAGAAAGGGAAAAGGTCCTGGTGAGAGCGACCATCCGCTGAGGGGCAGGTTGCAGTCAATCAAGGATTATGCTCTAACATCCCACTCTTTCATTCATTTTCACATGGTTTGAGAGATAAATTGAACAATCAATATTTTCAATAATAATACCATACCTCGTGGTCTTGATGAGTAATTTCATTTAGTTTCATGTTTCATGGATCTTGGTAAGCTCCAAATAATAAACATATTAACTTAAATAATAAGCAATGGATGTGGTTATGCTAGATTTTCATATTCCTAGAGGCCTATAATGCAAGTAGGGTCTCTTCATTTGTTTTATAGTAATTTGATAGAATTATCACCCTTCAACAAAGGCCTCAAGATCTATTACAATTTTTTCTTTTCTAAAATGAACATGACTCTCATGGTTAAGTAGGATTGGGGCATGTTCAATGGTTATGAATTTTTATAACCCATCAAAAGATCATATTTGAACTTATAAAGTATGATTACTATTACTTTTATGGAAATTTCAACCTATTTATCTCGTTGCTCGTTAGATTTTCACATTTTAAATAATTTGAAAAGAATATTTTATTTATTTATTTTTGAAATGTGTACCTAGTTTACTCTTATTAATTGAAGTACCCCTATTTTTTCAACTTTTCATCATGAAAAAGTTGAATTAATATATACCCTTCAACTTAAAATTAAAAATTAAAAATAAATCTTCAAATTTGATCACTAAACCCTACCACCTAAAAACCCTACCACCTAAAAGTTGTTATCCATTCATAAAATAAAGAAACACTTCGTTCATAAAATAAAACAACACTAGGAGAGTTTCAAATTGAAGAAAGATATTCATCACATTCCATCAATAATAAAGGACTCGAATCAAACACAAAGACAGATAATAAAAAAAAAGTTGTCACTTGAAAACACAAATGAGAAAGGCTTTGTGTACGATGCAGTGGTTTTGATGTGATCCAACAAAGACAAACACTGAAAAAGGAGATGTATGAGTCATGCCACCAATTATATAAAAACAAATGAAAGAAGCTTAGTACAAGATGCAATTCTTTGGATGTGATCCTAAAGTGTTCCCATGGTATCATGGCTATTGCATGAGTGAAACACGTGGTATAAACTTTAATTAGAAAGTGTTTTTAAAATAGTAAAATTATATGCATCCATGCTACATGGAGACAATATCATGTGAAAAACATGTTAAGCTAGGTAGAGCACTATTTGCAATAATTCAATTATTATGAGTGAAACACGTGGTATAAACTTTAATTAGAAAGTGTTTTTAAAATAGTAAAATTATATGCATCCATGCTACATGAAGGAGACAATATCATGTGAAAAACATGTTAAGCTAGGTAGAGCACTATTTGCAATAATTCAATTATTTCACTAATATTCACAAATTTCATTATTATATTTATTTTTTATGCTCTCGAGCAAAGCTCAAAACCACTCTAGATGAGGAGGTTGCCCATTAGTAAGAATTATATCTGCATGATATACTTTCAATTAAAAATAAATAAAAAGAAAGATGAGAACAAAAGAGGTATGGGTTCTATCTCTATATTATTTGTGATTTCAAGCTTAAGATCAAGGAAGGAGCATATATTATTTGTGATTTCAAGCTTAAGATTAAGGAGGGAGCATAAGAAAGTGAGCTAACCATTAATTTTCTTATTTTATGCCTCTAGCAAGTTGGAGAGTTAACCATTAATGAACATACTCTTTATTCAAATTAATTTTAATTGTTTAGTAAATTTTGGTTATTCATGTTATTTTCAAAGATCTTATAAGGTTTTTATATTTACAAATTAGAATTATTCAATTATATCTCATGAGTGTATCTTTAAATTATACAAAAAAAAAATGTATAGTTTTATTTTCTACATATTTCACTAATTTGTAGTAATAGATTAAATCTCCATTAAACTTCATGATTATATATTGTTGCAGAAACATTCATCCAAATATTTATAAACGATATATTCATCAATGTATTTATAAATCACTAAGCATTAAGTTGAATTTTTTCATTAAAACAAAGAGGTTACAATAGATATTACATCCAAGATAGAAAGAACATATTTTTTTCTCACATAACATGATGAATGAATTGGATTGGCTTTCTCTTCACCTCTCTCGTGTAATACTCGTAAGTCATAGAATACATTGTTGGAAATTGTAATTAATGGGGTTCGGTATTTATAATTACACAATTTGAAATAGTAGCCTAGTGCAAGCATGAAATTTTTGTTTGTTGTTGATAGTCATTCATAATATCACTGTAGTAATGCTTCCCAAGTTATATGAAATGTTGATAGTCATTCATAATATCATTGTAGTAATGCTTTCCAAGTTATATGAAATTTGAATTGTTGTCAATTTCAACTCAATACTCATTTCCTTCATTTTCCCAAGAATTATCCCAAATCCATTTCCCTCATTTTCCCAACAACTCTCTCAGAATAATCATAAATATTATATATTTAATTGTAGATCAATAAGATTAATTATAATTGACTTGTCCTTGAGAGGAGAGGTCTGACATCGTCTAATGAGTGATTTGGGTCTAGGGTTTAACAGTTACAGTTTCAACAGCAACGACCAGCATGGTTACCAGAGGGGGAGGGAGTGGAACTCCCTCCTACAAGCAGGTAGTGGTGGACAGAGGGAAAGGCCCACGCGACGTCGGTTTTAAGGAACCCCTGACAGGCACCTCAGGATCAGGGATGGAAAAGAATTAAGAGGTCAACCAAGGAAAAATTGATTGCGTGGGCGAGGAGGCCAGAGAAGCCCAGAACAGTACGCAAGAAACGACGAACCCTAGTGCGGTAGATGGGCATAACCCATGTAAACCTAAAACATCTTTGATCCCCAAATTTATCTTGGAAGACCCCCAAAAATCAACTCTTTCGGGATCAGATGAAGATGCATGCACTAATCTGCAAGTTTATGGGCATGTGGCCCATAGAAAAGACTTTGCGCAGCTGAATACAATACCAATGGAAGTTGAGTGGAGAAGTTGAACTCCACCTATAGGGCAGGGATAAAATATTTGAGGGGGGACATATTTCCACGCCTCAGGGAGGCTGTACATGTGACCATGGAAAGAAAACTTATCCCCAGAGAAAGAAACCTTTAAAAATGTCTCAGTCTGGCTAAGGCTTTATTCCTTACCGCTTGATTATTGGTTTTCATCCACCTTCGAAGAAATAGGGAACACGATTGGAAAATATGTCAAGACATCAGAAGCAACATTAAAATGAAGATACACATCCTATGCACAGATCTGCATAGAGATGGATATCGCAGGGGCTCTCCCGGAAGCCATAAGCCTGGAGTTTAGGGATGAGGAATGGATCCAAAGTATGGACTATGAGAAGATCTTGTTTCAATGCAGAAGGTGCCATGAACATGGACATCTACTAAGATAATTCCCTCTCAATAAATAATAAGAACCGAAAAATACCAAACAACAACAGGATGAGGATGGTTTTGTGAGGCTGAATCACAAAGGAAGAGGAAATAAAAGACAAGGAAATCCCCCAAAAGGAAGCAACCCAGAAGCCAAGAGTAGAGCAGAAGGAAGGGGCATCCCCAACTAGGGGGAAGAAGGGGGAAAGGAAAGGAGGAAATCTAGGGAACAAGTGAATAGGAAACTCATGAGAACACAGAAAATCCAAAAAACAAGGAAGAGTCGGGAGGCAACGTGAGTTTTATGGAAGGAGGAAACGAAGACGCCAACAGCCCAATGCAGGAGGTAGATGGAGATGTTGAGATGGCACCAAGCAAGGTGGGAACATAAGACCCAGATCTCAAAGGCATCGTGGAAAGGGAAGGGATAGACCTCCCAATCATACTAGAACAATGGAAAAGTCAGGGAGTTGACAATGTGCCAGCGAAGCAATGGATCGCATTCAATATCTCTTCCTCCTAAGGGAGGAAGAAAAATCCAGAGGAACCAAGCGCATGCATGGTGAGATAGGACACCTGGGAATCAAAACAGGATATGGACATCTACAACACTCACCCAAGTAGGCAAGGAGGAAGAAAGGAAGGAAATCAAACAATGTTTCCCTACAAGAACTAGGAGCCCTGCTGATAAACTCAGATAAGATTAAAAATATCTTCCCTAACTCCCCCCCACCTGTTTAAATGAAGATTATAACTTGGAATATAAGAGGCCTAAATATCCCAAGAAAACAACGAATCCTTAAGAATAGACTGAGGAAGGAACAACCTGATCTCTATTTCATTCAAGAAACAAAATGTGATATGGATAGAATGGAAACAATCAGTAAAAAACGCTGGAGAAAGTACAAGATACTGGTTGTAGAAAGCCAACAGATGGCAAGAGGAATTCTCACCTTATGGAACTCATAATCGGTGAACCTACTCTCGAAAAAATCCATGAGACACACACTATCTGCTAACATGCAAGTTATAGGGAACACGACGGAGGTCCTATGCACGAATGTGTATGGCCCTCTGGTGCTGGAGGAAAAAAGGAGAATGCTCCTAGACCTCTAGAATCTAAAAGAATGAACCAGTAACCTCCACTAGATTATGGTTGGGGATTTCAACATCATTACTACTCTAGCTGAGAAAAAAGGGGGTAACCGGAGACTGGACAGGGATGCAGAAGATTTCTCATCTTTCATAGACATAATGGAGCTTGTGGACATTAGGACCAACAATGGACAGTTCAACTGGAATAACAAATGACTATCTCACCACCAAGTATCCACAAGACTAGATAGATTCCTGGTCTCATAATCCATCATTATGAAGGTTTTAGATTTGGATTGCATCATTCTCCCCTGGGGGGGATCGGATCACTGGCCAATGCAATTGGAAGCAAATTTTTAGACCACACCAAAGAACAGGCCATTTATATTTGAGAAATTTTGGATCGACCACCCTACATTCAAGGAGAACATCAGCCAATGGTGGCAAGAGGAACTCCCAAATCAAGGGACAAGGATGTTCAAACTACACAAGAAACTTAAGTACATCAAAAAAAAAATTAAGGAGTGGAACAAAGAAGTCTTTGTGAACATAGACCAGGGGAAAAAAACATCGAGGACAAGATGAGGAAGCTGCATGAACTTTGCATCCAAGAAGGATACACAGAGGATTGGAAAAAAAGAATAAAAACAAATGATCTAGGAATGGGAAGCAATATGTAAGCAGGAAGAAACCCTTTGGCGCCAAAAATCTAGAATAAGGTGGCTTAAATAAGGGGAGAGGAACACCAATTTTTTTCACAAAACAACTATAGCAAGAAGATCTCATAACAAAATCTTGAATATTAGGGATCAGGACGGGATCGAAAGAGAATCCCACCAGGACATTGGAAATACATTGGTCAATCACTTCCAGGGGATAGCCAAAGAGCCTAACAGAGACAGATCTGTGGCCATCCAGAGGATAACTCAACACATCCCCAAATTGGTCACAGAGGATCAAAATGTTAGCCTATGAAAACCAATCCCAGAGGAATAAATCGACCAAGTGGTCCAGGATATGCCCAATGGAAAGGCCCCAAGCCCATATGGATTCATAGTGGAATTATTTCAAAGCCTGCTGGGATGTGGTTAAGTATGAAATATATGGAGTGGTGGAGGACTCCAGACGCTTGGCCTCTATCCTGAAAGCTTTAAACGCCACAATGATTACTTTGATCCCAAAAGAAAACAAAGATAGAACTCCAGATTGCTATAGGCCAATAACTTTGTGCAATGTGGTTTATAAGATAATTTCCAAAGTCATAGCCAATAGGCTAAAACCATTCCTTCCTACATTGATTTCACAGGAACGGGTGGGCTATGTGGAAGGGAGACAAATCCTGGATAATATCATCCAAGACGATGAGATAATCCACACTCTGAAAAGTCAAAGGAGAGGAGAGATGGTAATCCAACTTGACCTGGTGAAGGCTTATGAAAAAATAAGTTGGCACTACATGGCCAAGACGCTGGAAGCTTTTGGTTTCGACCAACATTGGATCAAGTGGATCATCACTCTAGTCTCAACAACAAGTTTCTCGTTGTTAATTAATGGAGCCCCAATGAAACCTTTCTATCCGTATAGAGGCATCAGATAAGGAGATCCGTTATCCCCCTTCCTATTCATTCTAATGATGGAAGGGTTGAGCAGAAGTATAAAAAATGCAACAAAATCTGGTGAAATAAAAGGCCTCAAACCATTTGAAAATTGTCCTACCTCAACACACCAACAGTTCGTTGATGACACCCTGCTCCATGGCACACCCACAATAAAGGAAGAAAAATCTTATAAAAATATCTTAGAAGACTTTGGGGAAGCCTCGGGGGCTGAAATCAATCACTCCAAGTCCATGATATATTTTTTCAACACTAATTCGGCAATTCAAAGAAACTTGGCCAACATTCTAGGATTTGAATGTAAAATGCTCCCAACAAAATACTTGGGAATCCCCCTGATGGATAAATCATGTAGAAATGCAACGTGGGAAGGAGTTATCAATAAATTGCAGGAAAGGGTAAAAAACTGGATGTACAGAGCTCTAAACCTGGCTGGAAGGCTTATCCTCACCAAAACGGTCCTACAACCAATTCTGGCGTTTATGATGTCTGTGTTTTCAGCCCCCAAAGGCATACTACAAAATATAAGATCCATCCAAAGATATTTCTTATGGAGAGGCATAGAGAACAAAAGGAAATGGGCCCTGGTGGCCTGGGATAAGGTATGCAGACCGAAGAGCAAAGGAGGCATGGGGCTACAATACCCACAGGTAACCAACAAGGCCTACTGGGAAAAGATTTGGTAGAGATGGGTAAAAGAAAAATTGGCGACATGGGCGAATCTATGGAAAGCCAAATATGCCTCGAACATCAACGACCAGGAGAGAATTTAGTTCATGGGCACAAGGGAGGGGTCAGCCATATGGAATCTTGCTTGGAGAAATAAAAATTGGATCCAGAATCACATCTTCTGGGAAGTCAAAAATGGAAGAACAAGGTTCTGGGAAGACGCGTGGCAACAGGAACCTAAGATGGAAACTCCGAACATGGAGGAGCTCAAACAGAAAATGCTCAAGCAAGGAAAAATGAAAATCCATCAATACTGGAAGCAAAGGGATGGCAACACCAGATGGAGGATTTGGGACAAGTTTAATCCACAAAATGGAGCCCAAATCGAAGCAATAAAGAAAGAGGTGGAGGGGGAATTGGGGAAAAGGAAAATCATGGTCTCAGAAGAAGATGATCAATTGAGGTGGGGCAGGAAAAATGGGGGTGAATTTAACCTAAAAGAAGCACGGTCTTACATCGCGGGCCAGGACCAAGAAAATCTGGAGCCACAATGGGAAAAGATATTGAAGAGTCCCCAATGGCCAAAAATCAAAATGTTCATATGTCTAGTACTACACAACAGAATTTTAACCTAGGAGAACCTCATGAAAATGGGATTCCTAGGTCCCTCTCGTTGTCATCTTTGTGAGGTCAAGGAGGAAACAACTAATCACCTCCTCGACGAATACAACTACACAACAGAAATTTGGGATTGGGTGGCACGCATCTACCTCCAATCGAATAGAGTCAGGGGGGACATTAGAGCTACCATAAAAAAAATGGAACAAGAGATACAATGAAAATGAAATGGTGAACCTATGTTGCAGTCTAACGTCAGGGATGGTCATCTAGGCGACTTGGAAGGAAAGGAACAGGCGCATCTTCAGGAATGAAAACCAACCGATAGAGAGGCTAAAGGATGCAATAGTCTCTCAAATAAGAGAAGCAGTGCATAGCCACAACCACAAGAAGGAGAAAATTCAACTTACAGACCAAGACTCCCGCATCCTAGAATTTTTCTATCTGAAATATTGGAGCTATAGCATACCTGTGGGCCATGAACAACAGATCCAGATAGGAGTCCACATCTAGAACCCTCCTTTTTCAGGGATCCTCAAACTAAATTTTGACAGGGTGACAAAAGGAAATCTAGGAGTGGTAGGGGCAAGTGGAGTGATCAGAGACAGTGGAGGCAATATCATCTGCATGTATGCAGGGAGCATAGTCAAATCAACAAACAACATAGCAAAATTCAGCGCCCTGGAGCTCAGCCTTGAAATCCTACAAAGATAAGGGATGACAAACACTATTGTGGAAGGTGACTCCACCTTGGTTATCAACATGATGAAAAAACACCAAAACGACACCAGAGTGGGAAAGGTGCAGTGACACTGGTGCCTAGCACACTCCCTACAAAACATTCAGGAGCATCTGAGAACTTTGATCACAGTGGAGTTTCATTGGGTGCGCAGGACAACGAACACACTAGTAGACAGACTTGCCAATGAGGGGGTCGACAAGGAAGGCTCAGAACTAGACGAGGCCTGGACCAGGATACCAAGTGGGAAACTTAGGACAGACTGCAATCACCTGTTAGAAAAATATTGTGATGGCAGCTTCAGAAGTGATAGTCACATCGAGGAGAAAAACGAAAGGCTTCTTGAAATAACATGGGACCTAGGTAGAGTATGACTGCTTAACACTTGGATACCAATTATCATGCGAGATCACCATAGGTCAGGGGTGGGCGAATAGAAGTGAGGATGTTACATCAGCAAGAGTCATGGGGATAGCAAGGTTGAATGGCCAGGCAACAAGGCAAATGCAACAAATGAATTAAGGCATGAGGAGATGGTGATAACCATGAACGATCCACCCGCCCAAAGTACAGGTACGGGGATAGGCACATTCGGATCACAAGTGAGTAAGGGAAGTGGAAAGTACAGGGATAAAGGTGGTACCATCATCATCAAACAAGCCTTACTAGCAAATAATGACAGGAGTGCTCACCGCCTTGAGAAAATTATGGTAGGAAGTACAGGCCCGCAGTGAAGGAAATGCCATAAGAAGAGGGACAACAAGAGTAAAAGAAAACAAAAGGAGAAAAGAAGTAAAGGTCAATACAGTTTCAAGGGTAGAGCAATTAAGGAAACTTGTGAAGTGAGGGATAGGCAGAATAGACATAGCAAGATCCGTGATAGGCAAAGAGGAATGAAGCAATTGAAACATATGCAGAGGAAGAGGATCCCCCTTGGGTAGGAATTCCCAGAAAGTTCACAGTGGTTAACAAGAATGGAGCTAGCAGCGAAAGATGCGGAGGGAACCTTCCAAACTCTAGTTGCGCCAAAGGGGAAGGAAGCAATTACCCAGTGGGAAGAGGAATTAGAGGGCGAGAACAAAGGCAAAGAGTGGGGTGACATGGTGTTGGAAGCGGATTGGGTGATTGATCCGGGGGCTACGCAACCCAAGGAAACCCTCTACCACAAAATGGTAGAGATGGCCTGGCTAACCAAGATGATGATCGGGAAAGTGAAATCATAAAGGGAGGAAGTAAGACAAGAGAATAACCGGGAAACAAAGACAATGTTGGACAAGATCCAGCGTCGCCTCAACAGTCTGGAGACAATCATCAAATCATTGGTAGAGGTTGAGAAGGACCAAAAATACAAGTTGGAGCGGTTGGCAACTCAGTTCCACCTTTACCTATGCTATGTTCATCACATGGACATCACGTCAGTAGATGAACGAGGCGCACCAACCCAAATTAGGAAGACCCGCACAGTCTCCCAAAAGGAAGATAGAAAGGGCCAAGCGGATGGTGGGAAGGATCACCCCCGGGTGTTGTAATGCCTCCTAGTTTTGGCCTTCTGGTTTTTGTTAGTTTAATGGAAGCTATGCCTAGGAAGTAGAAGGTTAGTCTAGCCCTGTAACAGACTCTGGTTTAGTTGGAAATTTTTAATTAGTTTTTATGTCTGTGCTTTTGGAACTGGAAATGGAAGGTCTAGTCTAGTTTCCCTTTATGGAAAACCAGATACATCCACCATAACTATCAACATTAGAAGATGGGAATCCCTCGTTTGGTTTCCTTCTAAGAAGACTAGGATTCCCCCCTTTTTTGTATCATAATACCTACAAGTAATATAGATTCCTATACCGATTTACAAAAAAAAACAACTCTCCCACTACACTATAAATATATGAATGAATGTTGAGACATAGATAAATGCATGCATTAACTGATTGAAAGAAATAAGTTCACATCACCTATTTGTTGAAATACTAAATGTATATTTTAAATCAATTAGAACATAATCCTAAGGATATAAAGTTACATAAACAAATTTGTAGGTGGCATAAAATAAACAAGATTTTTTTAATTTTATGTCAACAACATTTTACCAAAAATATTTATAGGAATACTTCTTTTTGATGGAATGTACACCACAGGGAAACTCTCCAGGCACTTCTTGATCTAAATTGGATCTTTTTCAAGCCTTTTGTAAATTTCATGATAAGCATGTCCTTTATTTTTTTATTTTTATTTTTGTCTTTTTTGGAAAAAATGGAAGGGGAATGAATCATTGTGATGGTTGGTCTTCCAAAGGAAACCTATTCAAACTAAAATGTACAGTGAAGAAGAAGAGGAAGGGGAGATGAAAGGAGAACTTGGGATGGTAGTAGCAGAAGTGAGAGCTTGAAGAGGACAACATGCTTGAAGATTGATGGATGAAGAAGTCAAGGAGAATGTCCATGATGAGCGAAGGTGTTTAGGAGCCATGACCATCTACAATTTTTTATTGTTAGTGAGTAATAATACACAAAATATGTGTATATCTCACCCCTATATATTTATCTCTTGAGCTTAATAAAATCCCCCATTAAATGTTGAAATCTATGTGTCAATTGTAAGCTTTATCATTGTGTGATTGTTCAATTTCATGGATCTGTATGGATATCCAGTTCTAGTTTGAGTTTAATTGATTGAGGAAAATTATTTGGGTTGTGCTCTTCAGGAAATCAATCAGAGATCAATGGGAATTCCTTATCAAAATTCAAATTGATAGTGTTGGGTTTTTTTCCCTGTGCCCACAAGTGGTGTTTTCCTTCCACATCCTCTCTCACCCTCTCCTAAAGGATGCACATCCATCCACTCTAAGTAACTCACATGTTGGTCGACTCCTTGCATTCTTGGTGGAATCACTTCCTAGTTAATTCATTATGTGGTCGATTCATCAAATTACTAGTCAAATTCTACTTGTTTGTCAACTTCCTTTCAGTGTTGGGTCAACTTTTGGTTGTTGGTTGATTTCCTTTCAATGTTAGGTCGAACTCTATTCACTAGTTGATTTCCTTTCATTCTCGGGTTGACTTATATTCACTTGGTTGAAAGGGCACAACTAGTTGACTTAGTCTTCCTCGAGTCGACTTGTCCATTGCTTGTTCAACTTATCTCTAGTTGACTAATTTTTTTTTGAAACCCATCTAAAAGATAGAGTAATTACAGATCATTGAACCCAAATTGAATGGAGAAGAAAATGTATTCTATAATAGGCATCCATGTTGACAAAAGTGATATGCCACAGGTCTATTGTTTACAGATCATCTAGTATCAGAGTAGGTTTTGAAGACTTGGAGAACACCTGCATGGTAAACACCCATAGCTAGTACCGAAGTAGTGGAAAATCATTGCTACAAGGTATGCAAAGAATAAAAGAACCATCAAGGGCAGGGAGTCCTCAAGAAGAACATGACAAGGAAGATATGGAGGTCAGATTTGCTTGGCTAGAGAAGAGCATTGCTTCATTGAAAAAATTGGTGATGCAACTATTGGTGAAGAAAACTTAGTAGAGACTGAGCATGGAAAATATAAGGCACACTGAGAAGAACCCAGGTGCAATGATTCAGGTAAAAACCATTATTTTTCTTCATCTTCCCATATTCCTTTCAAAGTTCAAAAAAAAATTGAAATACACATGTATAATGGAAAAATTAATCCTAAAGTCTTGAATAATTAGTTGAAACAAATGGAAGTTTAATTTGGTCTTTATCAAATCCAAGAAATGCAACATATTTTTTTTACATGTTTGAAGGTTTGAAGATGGCTAGACATGCTCTGTTGTGGTGGGAGAGTTATGTGGATGCATTGAGAATAAGAAAGAAACCCATGATTATGAAATGAGAGGAATTCAAGGCATTACAAAGTTACACAAACAAAATTGAAAAGAGAAGCGAACGATTATATATAATATATATATATATATATATATATATATATATAACATTAAAGTCTACCACCAAGATGCTTTTGTCTTTGTAAGATGAATGGGGGCCCTACCACCTAGGAGTTTTTATCCATTAACACTTAGTCAAATTGAAGAAGGATATTCATCATATTCCATCAATAATAGACGTGAGTCAAACATAGCGATACATAATGAAATGACTAAATATGACCTCCATATCTTCCTTGTCATGTTCTACTTGAGGACTCCCTGCCCTTGATGGTTCTTTTATTCTTTGCATACCTTGTAGCAATGATTTTCCACTACTTTGGTACTAGCTATGGGTGTTTACCATGTAGGTGTTCTCCAAGTCTTCAAAACCTACTCTGATACTAGATGATCTGTAAATGATAGTCCTATGGCCTATCACTTTCATCAACATGAATGCCTATTATAGAATACATTTTCTTCTATTTATTTTGTAGCAACAGACTAAATCTCCATTAAACTTAAGGAGAAATGAATTTACTTATACATATGATAAAATATGAATAGTATTATTGAAACATTCATCAAGGTATTTATAAATGAATAATGATTTTCATAACATTCATCAAAGTGTTTATAAATGATTAATTTAGAACAAAGAGATTATATTTATAAATGACTAAGTATTAAGGAAAATCTTTAGAACAAAGAGATTACAACAGATATTACATCTAAGATAAAAAGAGCACAACTTTTTATCATATGAATTGGATTAACTTTATCTTCACCTCTCACATAATATTCTTAAGTTATAGAATACATTGTTGAAATTGCAAATAATGGGGAAGTTATTCCTAATTACAAAGTTTGAAATAGTAATCTATTGTAAACATGAAATTTATTTTTGTTTTCTATTGATAGTCATTCATAATATCATTGTAATAATGCTGGTTAAATTATACAAAATTTTAGTTATTGTCAATTTCACTTCAATACTCTTCTTGAGATTCCTTTCCTTTATTTTCTCAATAGCTTTTCCAGACCCCTTTCCTTCATTTTCCTAATTTTTTTCCCACTGCACTATAAATATATGAATGAATAATGGATTGGACATAGATAAATGAGTGCATTAACTAGTTGAAAGAAAGAAGTTCACATCACCTATTTGTTGAAATACATAATGTATATTATAAATATGAGGCAATTAAAACATAATCCCAAAGATACAAAGTTACACAGACAAACTTGTAGGTGAGATAAAATAAATAAGTTTTTTCTTTGTTATGTCATCAACATTTTACCAACAATATTTATAGGAAAACTTTTTTCGAAGGAATGCACATCCCATGGAAACCCTCCAGGCACTTGTTGAACTGAATTGAAACTTTTTCAAACCTCTTGTAAATCTGGTAATAAGAATGACCTTGTTTTTTTTTTTCTTTTTTGAAAAATTTGGAAGGGGAAACAAACCATTGTAATGGTTTGCCTTCCAAAGACAACTCATTAAAACTAAAGGCTATAACATGAAGAAGAAGAGGAAGGGGACACGGAATGAGAACTTGGGAGGGTTGTAGCAGAAGTGAGAGCCCGAAGAGGACAACCTTCTTTAAGATCGATGGACAAAGGAATCAAGGAGCCTATTCACAATGAGTAAAGGTGTCTTTGAGCCATGGCCATCTGTAATTTTGTATTGTCAATGAGTAACAATACACAAAATCTATGTATAGCCCACCCCTCTATATTAATATCCCAATATTAATTAAATATCTCATTAAATGTTGAAATTTGTGTGTTAATTGGGATCTTTACAACTATGTAATTGTTCAGCTTCATGGCTCTGTACGAATATCTAGTTCCAGTTTGAGTTTGATTGATTGAGGAAAATGATTTGGGTTATGCTCTTCATGAAATCAATCAAAGATCGATGAACATTTATTATCAGAATTAAAATTGATATTGCTAGGCGTTTTTCCCTTTGGCCATAGGTAGTGTTTTCCTTCCATGTCCTCTCTCACCCTCTCCTAAAGGTTACACATCCCTCCACTTTGAGTGAATCACCTACTAGTCAACTCATTTTAATGGGTTGAGCATTGGTTTATTTTTTGGTCAACTCCTTGCATTCCTAGTCAACTCACTTCCTGGTCAATTCATTACATGGTTGATTCATCACCTTATTGGTCAACTTCTACTTATTGGTCAACTCCCTTTCATTGTTGGGTCAACTTCTACTTATTGGTCTATTTCCTTTCATTTCTAGGTCAACTTATGTTTCCTAGTCGTTTTCCTTCCATTGTTGGGTCAACTTCTATTTGCTTCGTCAACTAAGCACAACTAGTTGACTTAGTCTTCCCTAGGTCAACTTGTCCATTGGTTGGCCAACTTGTCTCTAGTTGAAAAAATTGTTTCTCAAACCCATCTCAAAGATAGAGTAATTACAAAGCATTGAACCCAAAATGAATAGGGAAGGAAATGTATTCTGCAATAGGAATTTGTGTTGATGAAATGGATAGGCCATAGGCCTACCATTTAAGATCATCTGGTATCAAAGAAATTTTCAAATACTTGGAAAACACTTGCATGATAAGAACCCACAACCAGTACCAAAGTGGTGGAAAAGATTGCTTCCATTCCTACAAAGAAGCAAAGGACCATCAAGTGCTACGAGTCCTCATGTAGAACATGACAAGGAAGACTTAGAGGTTATATTTTCCAAGCTGGTGTAGAGAATCGCTACATTGAAATAATTGATGATGTAGTTGTTGGTGAAGAAATATAGGGAAGAAAAAATAGCAAATACTAATCATGAATAAGATAAGTCACATCAACAAGAGCCCACATGCAATGATTATGATAAAAAACATTATTTTTCTTCATCTTCCCATATTCCTTTTAAAGTTGAAGAAAAACTTGAAATACCCATGTATGATGGACAAATTAATCCTAAAATCTTGAATAGATGGTTGAAACAAATGGAAGTTTACTTTGGTCTTTATCAGATCCAAGAAACAAAATGGATTTATTTTGCACGTTTGAAGATGATCAGACATGCTTTGTTGTATGAGGGGAGACACGCAGACACGTTGAGGATAGGAAAGAAGCCTGTGATTACAAAATGGGAGGACTTCAAGGAATTATTGAAGTCACAATATTATCCCATATGCTACGAAGAGGAGTAGCTTATGAAGTGGTGGTAGCTTCAACAAGAACAAGGACAAGGAGTGTGAGAATACACTTTTGATTTTAGGAGGCAGGTCATTAGGTTGCGTATCTCTTTACAAGAGCCAAGAATGGTGATGAAGCACCTTGAAGGACTTTTTAGCCATATCCAAACACAATTGCAGCTACATGGTGTGAAAATCATAGACGAGACAAGCAAGAATGATAGCTATATTGAGTTGGACTCCAAAAAGGGGTAGCAACAGATGAGCCAAGAATAAATTAGCAAGAAAAGACATAAGAAGATGGAATCCATAGCTAGAAAAAAAAAGGTTCCTAATAGGAACTACAAGCATTCTGATGTGGATGGGCACATGGAAGATAAGTGTTGGAAACTTTATCTAGAATTGTGTCCAAAGTGGATAAAGTCCCAGGGGAAAGAAAAAAAAACTACCAAGACAAAAGAAGAAATGGTAGAAAGCACCTTTGATTTGGATGAAACCATAGTCTATACCACATTGCAGCAACCAAAGGTAAGTGGAGATAAACATTCATTATTCCAAATCAAAGTTCAAGTGAAGAATCATAAGGTAAATGCTTTGTTTGACAATGGTTCTCAATGTAATCTAGTTTCTAAAACATTAGTTGATGAGCTTGGTCTAGAAAATCATGATCTAGTGCAGTTAAGTTGACTAGCATGGTTGCAAGAAATTCTTTTTATGAGAATCACTCAAAAATATAAAATCAAGTTTTCCATTAGTGTTAGTTATGTTGACGAAATAAAATGTGAAGTCACACCATTGGACTCCTTTGGAGTGATGCTTGGTAGCCCATGCTTGTGGGATAGGGATGCTACCTTCTACAGGAGATAGAACGAACACCACTTGGTCAAGGATGTCAAGGAATACTTCATCAAATCACATCAACACACACACACACACACACACACAGAATAACTCCTCTAGCACCAAAACAGGGGTAGGCAAACAAGAAACAAGCCACCTTCGTCAACAATGGAATGGTGGATATGGAGAGGAAAATGTAGGCCATGTGCTTCCATCTCCTTAATGGTCCAACTTTTGGGGAACAAAAGCTTTCAATGGGATGGTGTGATCCGAATTGGATCTGTGTCAATCCTCTTATAAATTTTGCAATAAACATGTCCTTGTTTTGTTTTGTTTTTGTACTTTTGGGAAAAATTGGAAGGGGAAACAAGCCATTGTGATGGTTGACCTTCCAAAGGTAGCACATCAAAACTAAAGGTTGTAGTGAAGAAGAAGAGGAAGGGGAGATGCAAGGAGTACTTTGGAGGGAAAGAGTAGAAGTGAGAGCTCCAAGAGGATAACCTGCTTGAAGATCAATGGACAAATGAGTCAAGGAGCATGTCCACAATGAGAAAAGGTGCCTCTGAGCCATGACCATCTACAAGTTTATATTGTTAGAGAGTAACAATACAAAAATTCTATGTATAGCTCACCCCTCTTTATTTATCTTTTGATCTTAATAAAATCTCTATTAAATGTTGAAATATGTGTGTCAATTTTGAGCTTTACCATTATGTGATTGTCCAATTTCATGGCTCTATATGAATATTTAGTTCTGGTTTAAGTTTCTCTTCTTGAAATCAATCAAATATCAATGGGCATTCCTTATTAAAATTCAAATTGGTATCATTGGGTGTTTTTCCCTTTTCCCACGGGCAATGTTTTCCTTCCACGTTCTCTCTCACACTCTCCTAAATGCTACATGTCCCTCCCTTTTGATTGACTCACCTGATGGTTGACTCATTTTTTGGGGATAAGCATCGGTTTATTTACTAGTCAACTCCTTGCATTTTTGGTCAATTCATCACCTTGTTGGTCAACTTCCTTTCATTGTTGGGTTGACTTCTTCTTACTGGTTGATTTCCTTTCATTGTTGGTGTTGGAGCCACCTTTGTTTTTGGGCCTGTCACAATTTTCATTTTTGATACTTGAAATCTAAAGTTGATTTTCTTTTTCCTGCCGAGACGATGAGACCTCTGAAACCTTGTCACGTAATCAACGATGCTTTTATACTCTCTAAACAAGTCCACTTTCGTAAGAATGTTTTCTCCTTTTTGTTTTACTTCGGGATCTCGCAAGTCGGATATTATAATCCATGAGTTCACACATCCCGAGTCGCGAAACGACGAAGTCGTTTTAAATTTTCACCTAAGACAGTAACCAGGGTAAAAGCCTTAACTCATGATTAGACGTCGTCGAGGTTTTGTGCCTCGGCGTTCGCCAAGTCCGAAATTTGGTTTTTACAGCCCTGAGAGCCGAGTACGCGAAGTCTTTTCTGGGTAACCCATGTCAAGGATCAAAGGCAAAAAGATAACCATGGTAAAGGTTGCTCTCAGCCTTTCGCCATTCGACATTATATTTTTTGAAATTTCCAGCCTCTAAACCCCGACTCGCGAAGGCATGATGTAATTATAACATGATTAATTAATCGCCTAATCCAAGTTTTTCTTCCCCTTAATTGAGTCTTAATTATCGCCATCTCGCACTTTCGTGACTCGGCATACTAATCTCCCAGAAACTTGTCTTCGAGGTTCCAAGTGGCGATATGGAAAATAAAATGATTATAAAATTAATTATGCCCCAAATCGCGATTACTGTTAATTAAGTCAAAATCGGTCCTCGCAACCTCACGAGTTGGAGACTCAAAGTGTTAAAAGGAAATCTGCGATGTAATGAACAGCGAGAAGTTGATTAACATTGGTAAGATTTGATTAATCAATCTAAATCAAGATATATCCCGCACCTTGAGGCTTGCATGTTTCCCGAGGTAGCCATTCCTCTCCATACTTCGACTAACTATCAAACCGCCAGAAATTTATGACATTTATGGAGAAATGGGGTAAATCCACGCATATAAGATCGTATTTTACGCAATAAATTTGTTTCTAATTATGATTTGACAGGATTATTTTGAAAAGTGCCTAATTTTCAAATATATATAAGAGTTTCATTTCACTTTATCCAAAGCATTTTTATAAGCACGCAGAGCTCATCGTTTCTGAGTAAACTACTTTCTGCATGTATACGCAGTTCTATCGTAGGAGAGACAAAACGCAAACTTTGGCTATGGCTCTGCAGAAAGCAGCAAAGGAGAATGTCGAGGTCGCGGGACAAGGCTCAGACAGTGTCTCCGATACTTCACCCCGAAGTGTCGAATCGGTCCCTGACTGGTCATTTGTGTCAAATGTTCTGCAAGCAGAATTGGTAGATTATTTAGACGACTCCGATGGCAATGAAAGGGATGATCTACACACCAAGTACAAGATAGTCATCCAATCCGGAATGCACAAAGTAGCAACCAGGCCACGGTTTCTTCCGTATTATGACATGATCCGATGGGCGCTGGACCATGTAGACTTACCTACCAGGACTATCATGAACAACCAGCAAGTCACTGTCGGGACTTTTAGGCCCGAGCATCTACAAACTATGTATAAGCTACCTGCGACATCTGAATATACATATGGCGCTGAGTTCCTGGAGGAATTCAAGCAGAAGGAGTGCACCCAGTACGACAAAACCATGCCCGGTTTGATAAAGGATTGGGTTTCGCGCACCCCGAAATTTAGAGCAAATGACCAGGGCGTTTATTCAATCGCTTCATTGGAGCCATAGTATAAATATGTGGCCATGATGACATGTCGGCTATTTGGGAGAGAGGACACATCGCATTTTTTCATTGCGTGGGTGCCTCTAATGTTTCGGGTCGCAGAAGGTTTCTCTTTTAATTGGGCAAAGATACTCTCGGATAGCCTGGCCAACCGGGTCACAGAGTATCGGGAGCAAAAGGAAAATGGGAGGCCATCCTCATTCTTCATGTCAGCATATATTATGGATGCAATATGTTCCATGACACCCTTTCCATTGATGAGTTGGGGTTGGACTCCAGCCCAAGAAAAACCTGTACATGTGTATCACGACAAACTATGGGAGAACAAAGCAAAAAAGTTCATGTATGAAATTTTTAACTGGGTGATGGTGCCCCTGCATGTCAACATTTTTGGTCACCTGCCACCTCGTATCTCAGACATCATAACAACAAATCTTAGTAGCATAGTGAACTGGTACGTGGAGGCTGAATTTTTATATTTCAGAGTGTTTGGGGCTTCTGTTCCCCCACACGCGCTGCCATTGTTCATCCCCGACAAGCTGGCTTGTCACGAGGTCGCCCGGGAGACAGTAATTGGTGAGGTGAGTAAAGAACTAAAGGGGTACTCGAAGAAGGTATGGTCGTCTTTTCCCATTCGGCTAAATTCTTATTCTTTATTGGATTTCGGGCATGCCAAAGCCGAGGCTGCAGCCCTGGAAGACCTGAATTTGGTCTCCATCGAGTATAAGAAACATGATCCGCAAAGGGTTGTGAGAAACCATTTAGCTAACTGTGGGCTCAAGAGATTTGAGCACGAGAATTCACCCTCGGATGACGTTTTCCAAGTGGCAAAGTCTTATGAGGAGGTTCTAACCAGGATCCAATCCTTGGTACCTGAAGACACAACCGATGTATTGAAATTCCAGGAACATAGACGAAGCGATCTACCCGCTGTGTTGCGAGGTGGGAGTCCGGATGTTTCCAAGACGAAACCAAAAGGTGCTGAAGGGTCTAAGGACGCAACTCCTGACCCTGGAAAATTCCCAGACGAGGGGAAACAAATAAAGAATCTCGAAACAGAGGCACAGACTCTGGAACTGCCAAAGAAACGGAATCCGAAAACCAAGACAAAAACCCCTGACCCACCAAAGAAGCAAGACCCGGTCGACACCCCAGAAAAATCAGCTAAACAAATCGGGCAACCCATCACTTCTATCACCCCCTTGTAGTCAACGCAGGGGAAAATCGAAGAGGGATGGATATTCAATGAGGCACTGCGGCCCATAAGAGCAGAGGAACTTCCTTCGAACGAATTTTTCTTTGACAAAAAGAGAAAAGCGGTGGTGAAAAGAGAGTTCTACCAAGAGGGAGAGTTGACTATTAAGAAGTTCAAAGTTATGACCAATGGAAAGAACAAAAAGAATGAGTAATTCCCCATGGAGATTGCAGGAATGCTAGAAGCGTATGCATCGGCGAATCAATTTTCGGTCGGATTGCTAAAAAACCAACTCAAGAGAAAAAATCGCCTGATCAAGACTCTCGAGGCCAGATTAGCTTCGACCACAGAAAATGCTAAAGTCCAGGTGAGCGGGGAGATAGAACTGGCCCGACTAGCTGATAAAAAGGAAATAGAAGTGCTCAAAACCAAGCTGGAACAAGCACAGCTAGTGGTCCGAGACGGCCGTATACAGGCAGGTCAATAGAAGGATTTGATTAAGGAGCTACAGGCTCAGGCGGCTATCGCCGAAAGTAGAATGATCGATGTGGAGATGTTCAAATCCCAGGCCATTGGAATTCGGAGCAAGATCTCGTCGGCTCAGCAGAGTTTTCTCACTAGGATAGGAGAGATCCGGGAAAATTGTTTGTTGGTGAATCAGGTTTCCGAGAACCTGACTGACAGGGAAAGGGAGGCAGAAGCGGCTCGGGTCGCCTTCCAGGACGCGGTGATAGCCACAAATAACAGAGTTTCGGTAGGTACTCCCAGGCTCGCCATCCCAGAACAAACCAGAGGGAATATTATGTTGAAGGATTGGGAGCATAACATTGCCCTGGGTAAGGAGCAAGCCCAAAGGGTAACCAATTCTTTAGAAGAAGCTTTTAATTCCATAGACGGCGAGTTGTTGGGTATTGACAGCGGAGGCGATGCAGAAGCATTGATGCAAATGAATGTGGAACATATCTCACTCGATCTGAAAGAAAAGGATGAGAGAGATTTGACTGATATCTCTCAGGTAGATACGGTGGACATGGCCCAAGTTGATAAGCACATGATCAAACCCAGTGCGCAACTAAGTGCTCTCGACATCATCGATGCACAAATGGAGGACAAGCTGCAGCAATTAGCCCGAGAATGTTACTTCGTCGAGGCCAGCTGTCAAGCAGAGCCTTCACGACTCGTATCTCAGCTTGTGGAAAGATGTAACGCCTACGCCGAGTCTGCGCGAAGATAAGCACTTGGCACTAAGTGACTACAGGGTAGTGGAAATTGAGCGATTGCTCTCTCCTCTGTCATAACTGAAATTTTGCGACCATTGAGATTCTACCGGCTTTGTAAAAATTGTATAAATGTACCCCAGAGAGAAGTAAACTAGGTTGGACCCTTTTTGAGATTTTGTAATAGAGTCTTTGCATTGAGATTTAATACAAGCAGATCCGAGATTCTCAATTCCGTCACTTCTATATTACAAGTTTTCTTTCTTGTTCCTCATTTTTCAATTTCAATTCATATTCATAATTGATGTGCTTCGTTATACTTTAGTACTACCACTACTATAACGAATAAATTTGGGTTTTCTGTAATTGTTTATTGTCTTTCCTCTACACCTGCTATCAGCGGTGTAAGACCAATCTACAATTTCGGAATTCTACATGTATTTTTTGTTACATCGGTTATTTTCTTACATATTTTCTTCTCCCGTTTACTTCTTGAGATTTTCCCCTGGTAGGAACCTAACACTGTAAACGGCTCAATGTTTTTCTCCCATCTCGCCCCTTTTATTAAAATATAATACAGTTACGGGAACGAGCCTTATATTTGCATCAATCATTAATACTGCAACCGTAAATTCTCTTTTATAAAACTAAACTGAGACAGCACTCAACCTTTCTTAAAAGTTCTCTTACCTGTGTTGTTCCCCCATGACAGTTCCCACACCAACTCAACTTAATGTTGAACCTGGGTTATTGAACCAAACACACATCGCCTTAAACCTTTTCAACACTATCCTTAAAACAACAACTAACCGGGCCGAACTTGAACAATCATGGGCAGCCATTGAACGAGACATAACTATTCAGGAACAGTTCGAAGCCAGACAACCCCAACGAAGAAATATCCCTTAGTTTCTTTCTCCGAAGGTTGACATTTTTCCTTCTCCATATCCTAACCACTTTCGGATGCCTTGACACTGTACTTTTGAGCCTTAAGTACAGACTCAGGAACATCATCTTTCTGGCGCCGTTGTCGGGGACCGAAGTTACGGAATCTTTTTCCCTGGGAAAACGACAATTTGTTTTTCGTTGAAAGTGTTACCCTTTGATGGTGAACAAAGGGTACACACCTTTTAAGTCTTTTTATATTTCACTTGGCGACTCCACAAAAAAATAAACTGGCATTCGTTCGAAGGAATACCAGACAAAACCCGGATGGTGAGCAAATTACGCCCGTTACTGATCCCAAAAAATTTCTAAAGGCGAGAGGCTCTTTTAAGCCTACCGTTGTTGTTTACCAACTTGAAATCCCATCATTGAAGGCGAAAAGTCCTCCCGAACCCTCGACCTTGTTCAGTCCTCACTTTGACGCTAAACATTCAACGCCAATCTACTCCGAAATTAGGAGTGAGATTCATCCAACAGTCCCTTTGGTACAAAGGGAAAAGGGCCCTCTTGAAGGTTCGTCGGCTTTTAAAACACCGTCTTATCTTCAGTTGAATTTCCCGACTTCTCCAAATCCTGAAGAGTGTGTTACACACTCATTTCTCACACCCGTCGGTTTTCCCGATTCCATCTCTTGCAAGTCCGAGGAACCAACTCCTCGCGTTCCTTATCCTTCCTCATCAGAGTCTCCTCTTCACGAAGAAAATAAAGTTTCCCTCTTATTTTCGAAAATCCCCTTTATAACTTTCCACAAACAACGATGGTTGCTGCCGGAGGAGGAGGTGGAGGGTTCATAGGAGGAGGAGGTGGGTTTGGAGGAGGTGGAGGAGGAGTCCCTCTAGGAGGAGGTGGAGGTCAAGGGCCTCCCCCCCGTCCCAGAGTTTTTGCGAAAGTCGCAGCCTGATACGCTCCTTTAGTATTGACCGTCCCCCTACATGATATTCCAAAAAACTACATAAATAATCTACCAAAGTTCACTGGAGAGGGAGATCTGACCGCTGCTGAACATATTAATTTCTTCGACCAATTCACAGATATCTTCGGTATCGAGCACGAGGATGTATATTCAAGACTCCTTGTCCAAACTTTTGAAGGTCATGTCCGAACTTGGTTTCGGAGCCTACCCGCAGCCTCTATCCCGTCATATGATGCTTTGGAAGATGCTTTCCTCAGGCAATCGGGCAAGCGAAAAGATCATCTCTATTATCTAACCGAATTTGGGTCTCTGAAGAAAAAGAACTCAGAAACAGTCATGGAATTCATTCTGAGATTCAACAAACTGTACAATAAAATCCCAGCTGAAGTCAAACCCTATCAACCCGCGGCCAAAGTGACCTTCTCCGAAGCTTTCGAGCCGGATTTCGCACTACTTTTGCGAGAGCGAAGGGGAGCCACCTTAAACCGCATGCAGGACGATGCGGTAGAAATAGAATCTAACATGATGGCTTCGGGTAAGCTTAAATCTAGACTAGATACTGGAAACCGAGAGCCCAAATGCTTTAGAGAATAAGCAGGCCCTTCAAGGTCCAATAGAGCCTCCGACGATAGAGTGGATGACATGGCTCGAGTGATTAAAGAATTGTCAAATAAAATAACCCAGATGGAACTCGAGCAGGCAAAGGCTGACTCTTACCACAAAAAAGATTTCAGAAAAAATCAAAACCCTCCTAATCAACAAAGACAAATAAAAAAGGAAGATCAAAAAATACAAGCTCCCTTGAAGAATGAAAATTTTATAGGAGCTAACGATTTTCAAGACTTTGAGGATTCAGATAATGATGTCACGAACTTCGATGATGACTGTAGTCAACCATATCTGACTCGCGAAGACTACGAAAAGTATCTAAATGTGTCGGAGACGCAAAATGAGAATGAAGAGGGTGATCACACTGAGAACCGTGAATCCCAACCAGAAAATGAGATAGTGATAGCTGAGTTTCTGCCAAGGTACAACCTGAGATCTAAGAATAAACCTACCTCGAAAATTCAACCCAAGAAAATCCTTCAGAGAGGTCAAGCTTACGAGCCTCCTTCGGACGAGACTCCACCACCCAACAACAAAATGAGAAGAGTGAGCACCCAAAGGTCCAAGGTATAAAAAGTTGGAACTCAAACACAGCCAATCGAACCGGTAAACAAAGATACTTCTTCAACTAGGACCATGAGTGATAAAGTTGTCCAGACAAATAAGTCAGAAAGGAAGAATTCAGAAGTCTCAACTGGGGAAACAGACAGAGTAAGCGGAGTGTTCAGTTTTGAAAATGAGTTAAACAAAATTAAGATACCAATCCCTTTGGTGGAATTAGCGAAAAACTCATGTTATCGCAAACAAATTACCAAAATGATAGGTGTCTCCGAGCTAGAAATCCAGTCTGATGTTATAAACTTGGAGGATGATAGACCTAACATCACTTTTGGTCCCCATTTTGAAGGGTCCAAAGACAACATCGCTCCCTTTTATATCACCCTGAACATATATGACCAGTTGTTGCATAATTGAATGTTAGACTCCGGAGCTTCCCATAATGTTATTCCCAAGATTATAATGGAGAAGTTGGGTCTCCAGATCACAAGACCTTATGGAAATCTGTACTCTTTTTATTCGAGGAAGGTTAAATGCATGGGAATGATAAAGGATCTGGTAGTTACCCTAGCACAGGTCCCTGTTAAAAGTATCCTGATGGATGTGGTTATCGCCGATATTCCCCCTAAGTACGGCATGCTGTTGTCTAGGTCATGGGGGGCCAAGTTGGGAGGTTCTCTCCAGTTAGACATGACTTATGCCACAATCCCTGTGTTCGGTGGTCAGTTCACTCATTTATACAGAGAAACAAGATTAGCATACACGGTTAGTGACCCTCAAAACCCGCACAACTTCCCTATTTACATTGCAGACCAAGATCTGGGAAATTGCATCTTGTCTTTTGATGATGGTCTGGATGGTTGCCTGGAGGAAATCGATACAAAGCAAGAATATTCAATCCCCATGACATAAGAGCTATGTAATACTGGCGTCTAGAAAATGTATTTTGATGGTGCTTCGTCTTCTGAAGGGGCTGGTGCTGGAGTACTTTTGGTGGCACCTGAAGGTAAGTTCATTATTCCTTTCTCCTATCGTTTGCAGTGGGACATAGATTACACTAATAAAGTATGCGAGTATGAAGCATTGATCTTAGGATTAGAGGCTGCCAAAAAAATTAAATATAAAAAACTTGGAGGTATACGGTGATGCTAAATTAATAGTCAGACAAGTGAACCGACAGTACCTAGCTAGGCATCCTAGACTAAGAGCGTATAGAAATTGTACTTGGGATCTCATGGAAAAAAATTTCTCATCCGTAAATATCCATTTTATCCCTCGCGCCGAGAATCTACATGATGATGCATTGGCAAAGGAAGCTTCAACCTTTTCTCCTCCCACGGCCTTCAAACTAAAGTATCACATTGAAATCAGATACAAGCCTTCCATACCAGACAATATCTGACACTAGCAAGTCTTTGAAGATGATGAACAGATTAAGAAGTTTCTTACAGCGGTAGGTGAGTTCTAAGAATCTCACGCTGACCAAGAAAACCAGAATGACTCCATGTGGATCATGCAAGAAGGAGAGGAACCTGATGTTTTCCGAGAAAAAATTGCAAATCATCGTATGCTGGTCCTTAAAAGCAATCAGATTCCCAAAGGATTGATTCCTTTGGAAAGACTTTTTGATCAGAACGATGTACCTGTAAAGTCCACTTTGCAGCCCCAGCCAGAAGAGGTGGAGGACTGTGATATAGGGACCGAAAAAGAACCC